>JAIEZT010001318.1:23205316-23395316 GCA_019594935.1 Periophthalmus modestus
AAATATTGAATAGATTACAAACCGGAAGGAAAGAGCCACATGTTGACAGTGGATCGGCTGAGCGTTGGCGGCACATTCCTACTTCGTTTCGTTTTGACATTTTCTTTTTGTTGCAAAAATCTTTCAATTTTGCAAAAACAAATCTCTCATCCATGTGCTGTGAATATTCATACAATAGCTGCTGCATGTGTCATGTGTTCAGCACGGCAGAAAATGACCATTTTAATTTAAATGTTGTTTATGTTTTATTCATCAAATTACCCTGAGTGGAATCTGCTTTCCAGTAATACACCATTTGTGCTGTGCAGTGATTACATCCCGTTTAAATGCTAAAATGAATAATTGAGCAGTTAGGAAACGGTGTGCTATTGTCTGCCTCTTCTGCGTGTCTCCTCCAGATTCTTCTCATTCATCTTCTTCTCCACCCACTTGTTCTCATTTTCACAACACCTTACAGCCATCTTAGACTTTTTACACTCAAATTTTGTCTCTAAAACCCTTGCGTAGGCTATTAGGTAGGTAGATAGCATTCAATATAGACTCTTCTGATTTTAAATGCATTTCACCTTGGAAACACAAGCTCTATACATGCCATTCTGTAATTACAATTTGAAGTTGAAATGGTGCCAGGGGTTTACCAGAGGACACTGCTCATGTGTTTTGTATTTCATGAAAAAAAAACATAATTTCTGGAGTGGAGCCTCAAGGGGCTTTCAGAAGAGAATGCTCCCTGCTGCGTTGTTGTGCAAACTGTAAGGGCGCCATTCTTAGTGGAAACAATGACGTCCCGACCAGCCATTGGCAGCTACAGAGGCGCACAGGGAGGAGGCTGGACTGCATCATCCATTCTGAGGCAAATCAGGCCGAGGTGCAAGTACAGTAAACTATCAACTCAGACAAAATGAAACCTTCTACAAAATCTGCAACAAAATCCTATTTAGCCCTCTGTATTCATTACTAGTATTTAACTTGGACTGTACCACAACTGACTTCGAGCTGTTTTTTATGGATCTTGCCTAGTAGAGCCATTTATCCACTACCCAGAGGGTTGGTGGTTGAAATCTCTGTTCTTTTAGGGTAAACACTTCACACTTCACATCCTGCTTTTGTGGTACTTAAAAAGATAAAAACTGCTATTTCCATAATGCATCAACTACACTGACATTAACCAAAAGCAGCCCTGTCACCATAATTACTATATCGACTTACTGTTCAATTTGAAAGCTGGAACAATATATTTTAGTGCTCAGAATGTATCATGTATATAGTTTCATGACAGGCATAGACTGTATAAAGTAGTGGACCAAGTGAGTGTGGCGTCACCCATAGCGTTCGGCTCCAACCAATTGAAGCTCATCGAGGCTAGCGGTTATGGGGCGAATTTGGAGCCGAGTTCCATATTTGGACTTCTGACCGCAAGTATGATAAAGAGTCGATCTGGGCCGAAGCTGTTGAAGGTAGCCTCCCGCACTGCTGGTTTAGCACTGGGGGAGCGCTTAGTAATGCTGTCAGTCAAACCTGTTGTTAAAGCTAATAAGAGCAACCTCGGGAAAAGAAGACGGCTGATTTGTCCGTTATTAATGTTTATATGTTGAGTTACAGACACAATGGTGAAATATTGTTGTAACGTCCAAAGAGACCAAAGATACAGACTCGGGCAAACAGGTTGCCAGAGCAAGTGGTGGAAGGCTGGGTCGGCGGTGGGCGTACTGGCACAGGTCGTGGATAGCGGGGTCGGAAGCGGAGGTGTTTGTACGGGTCGAGGTGAGCTGGGTCGGAGGCGGAGGTGCATGGATAGTTCAAGGAGCAAAATCTGTCAAAAACAAGAAAGACCATTTGAGTACGGGTAGCATAGCAAAAAAAAAAAAAAAAAAACAAGACTGAGCCAAGCGGACTATATCACGAGGATACACTGACGACCTGGCATCCATGCACACTTCACGCACTGCTATATTCCATCATGCACCGCACCTCCGCAAAAAGGAGAAGAAAATGGAGCCTACTACACACATACACGTTCAAATGTTCGTACTGGTTTACGTCACCTACAACAGTGCGACATGAAACTGTTGCTACATGAAACTGTTGTAAAAACCATGTACAGACAGCGGTGGAAGTACGCTCCGTGCTGTAGGCTTGTCTCATTTCGACAAGATGGCGGCTACACTGAGGAGTACACATTTTCGGCCGGGTACTTCGAATGATACATTGAACAGTGCATTTGACGAACTGGGACACGGCCTAAGTGTCCTCAGCGTCTTAATACTCCCCAGGTGAAGGCTGGATTGCTTGATAAGATGCAGGTGTGCGGAGGTGGTGCCAGTGTCTCCGCCCAGCTCCAGGTGTAGACACAGAAGGGAGGGGGAAGATAGCACAGAAACACAAGGACAGACTGGATTCATGACAAGTGCAATTACCGGGATTACATAGTGTGGGTCAATATGAACATTTTAAGGCCAAAATGACGAGCCTGACAGCAGCAGTTACAGACAGATTGGCCACAGTTTTTTTATGTAAAGTGAATTGGAGCCAGGTTCGATGGAGCCGGAAGTGTGCCCATAATCACTTCCTGTTTGGAACGTGGCAGCTAGCAGGTTAGTTCTGTCCATTTATTTATACGGTCTATAGTGACAGGCCTAACAAAAAGTACTAATGCCAGGGTTTCATGTTTTTAAAAATAACTTTAATAGGGATAAGTTGGCAAGAATCTCATAGAATCATGTTAATTATGTGAAATGGGTAGTCCAACCTGTCAAATTTAACAATACTTTTGTATCAAGCTGACCATGAAGTTCACTGCTGTCTCCATCCTGCGTTCCTCTTCCACAGTGCTAACCTAAAGCAGAGAAGTTGCTTACAGTACGACTTTAATGAGTGGAGTACCAGCGCCTGCTTCAGTAGTCTTTATTAGCAGCCATTTCTTCACCTGAGATGCTTTATGGCTCCGCTGTCCAACCTCTCCGTCTCAGGCCCTGGTATTAAAGCGAATCGCAGGGGCCCATCTGAACATGATCTAGTACCGCCGCGGGCCGCTCTGAAGTGCTTTTACGGCAGATATCTGGGGAGAACACTTAACAGTCACAGACACAAGCCATCAGCGCAGATGAATGATTTAATAATGCATTACAAATTGTTCACATGGGGAAAATCAATGGGCTTCTTTCTCTGCTGCTCTCAACCTCAAGGCAATATTTGGGAGAAAAAGGTTTGAGTCTTTCCTTAAACTTAAGTGCTTGGCAGGAGTATATACAGTCATTTGTAGATTTTATGTACTTGAAATGTACTGGCAATACTTTGCATTCCTGTATTACCCAAAATTGACGTTTGTGAGCCATATTATAATTCCGTTACCTTCACAAAAACATAGCTGGAGTTGTATTTTCTTTCATTCACACATGTTTGAGTAATCCTTTATTATTAATAGTCTACATCTCCAAAGCTCAAAATAGTTTGCTCCCTCTTGTGATGTCATGAAGCAGTAGTTTTCAAGTTAACGAGCTCCTTTTACCTTTAGTTCAGTAAAGATTGGTAATTCCAGGGCTGAAATTATCCAAATGATTCTAGTGAAGGTTTAAGGAGTTTAAAAACACAGTGGAGCACTTCTTGTATTATCACATGACATCACAAGGTGGAACAGAGTGTTTTCTTTCTGAGAGAAGAACTCAGCCTAAATCTGCTGTGTTTGTGTGTTAAACATGTGTGAATGAAACAAAACACAACTCCAGGTCTGTTTTTGATGAGGAAACACTTCACTTTTATTGTAGTAAATATTTTTTGTCTTAGTTTTAAATTAGTTGTAGGTGATTCCCATTCAAAGTAGACCCAAATAAGCACGATTCTGGTGGACGGTCTGTCTACTTGTCCTCATGGAGACTTGATTGCATGACCACAAATGCTCCACAGTATGGCATTAGATTACAGGTCAGAAAGATGTCACAGTCAGTCTGCATGTTTTTCAAGGTCTCAGAAGAGTTGGGTTCAGTACCTACACAGTATCAGTGAAACTTGGCCCAAACTATTGTAAGGATTTCCCAAGAAAGTTTCATAAACCCTGAGTACTCCAAATCCACACGAGGGTGATGTTGACAAATGAGTCATCTCCAGTAGTCCAGACAAAGTCCTTAAATCCTGGGCCACTTTGGCTGTGGCTCGCACCAGGTGGTGAGAATGTGGTAGATTATATTGTGTTATATATTGTAGGTGCCAAAGACTTTTATTTCATAGTTTATCATTTATATTTCTCTGCTCTGGAAATCTTTTAGTTCATTGGTTAGTTTAAAGTCTGTCTCATCTGCTAAACTGTGTGTATAGCTATTCGAGACTTAAGCCTCACTTTAAGGTTAGTGTTGGGTTAGCTTTATTTGCAGTTTGTCAGTTCCCCTTGAACATATCATGCCTTACAGATACTACCTTTGCGTTCCAACTGTAGCCATTTTAATGTCTTAGAGGTGTGTGTATCTTACATTTATTTGAATGACTACTTATCCCTAACTGATAAACCTACTCCTTGAAAGTACTTGGTACTTTAAGGACCCCAATTGTTGACCTTTCCTTCAGCGTCTTGTTTGTCTGACCTTGGCACCCCATCTGAAAGAGCACTCCTTCCTCTAATTACCCTCCGTACCACCCACTGCTCCGGAGGTGTAAAGTGTTTCCTGAGAAAGACCGACATGCTTGCCTGTATACGTTTAGTCCTTATTTTAATATTAACATATTAGAACCGACTGGATTTGCACATTCTCAAGGCCTAGTGATGCATTCTGAGTTATGATACAAAAGCATGAAGTGACTTAAGAGCCGAAAATATGAATAATATGTATGAGAAAGTGCATGTGAAGAGATGTAAGTATGGAGTAGTACCACAGAGGAATGCAGCTCATTTGTTAGTGGGTTATGTTCTGCAAGTCTTAACATAATCAGGGTAAATGATGATAGAATTATGTGTGTTGTAGAGGCAGAATGTGTGTAATATTAGTTTTACGTTAAGGCTGGATGATATGATATTGACTGTTCACAATTCTTTTATTTGGTTTATTTTTATCATTGCCACTTAACAACAAAAACAGCTGAATTTCTTCCAAAGTCTGAATTTGACTCCGAACCACATGCTTTTACTTACAGAGGATTAGGTGTGGACCTCTTGATTAAACAAACCCAAGTATCATCTTCACCATTAGAAATAACTTAGTCTCAATTCAAATTTGCTTAACTGCACATGCTTCATTTATGGACTAATCAGATCTATGACAAATTCATGACGCAAATGCTACCTTTTATTCTGTTACTCCAACAAAAAGGACTTCCCCTGTTCAGGTTTTTCTAATTCGTTTTTGTGAGAGTAGCCTTGAGCTTTTAAATGGCAAAAACCTCATAAACGTCATCCTTTTTGTAACTTCTAACGCAGCTCTTCCGAGTTTCCAAGTAATTATTTCAACCAATTATTTTCTCTTTTTACAAAACAGCAATGCATTATTTTCCCATCAGTCCCGAATGCAAATAGGGCAAGATGGATCTATCCTATAATCGTGTTTATGTGACTAATGGGCAACTTCAGAGCTTCCCACTGATCTGGGGCACAAGGTGACCCTCTGTCTCCTCTGTTGGACCCATACAAATACAGTCCAGTGTAAACCACCGGATCAGCATTTCACTGCCCCACTTTATCCCGCTCTTATTCAAGGCTTTGGGTCCTCGAGTGTTGCCACGGTGATGCCATTGGCCATGTAAGTGTATGGACGTGTGTGTTGATATTAATGGACTGCGAAGGTTAACAGCAGGGGTTTATGGGAGGAGACAGGGGAACACAGGAGGCCAATACGCTTCATAATTTACACTGTTTATATGAGACTGCGCGTGCCGGAGGAAGGCAAGGTTATGCGGCTGAACAAATCCTATGGAAATGTAGAAGGAATGGAAAGACACCTGTTGGATTTGAAATGAAAGGCAGGAATCAAAGGGGAGACGTATAGTATGGTATTGTATGACTGCATTTGATGTTGAGGATCATAGTGAGAAAGGCTGGGAGGGATTGGGAGGGATTTTGAGAGCTCGCACTCTGGCAGAGGCTCTTTCAACCAACCAGGAATTGTGACTATTTGTGAATAATTGTTTAAAATGGTAATGCATAGGGATTATATTTTTCTCATTTGTGCAAACTTGGATTTAATAACTTCTATATCCTGACAAACAGAATCACTTTGTGTATTAAGTGTGCTTTACAAATATGATCAGTGTGAAACTGAACGAGGGACACATGTGGTTTTGTTCAAAGTTGAAAAACTAGGGGCCAATGTTGAACCTGAAGCCACAATCGCAATATTTAGTATATCACTGGAATTTATGCATTTTCATTAAAAAATATAAAAATATAATTGCTTTTGCCACATTCCTGGCTTGAAAGATTGTACCTTGCTGACCTTATACACCATCTAACATTAAGGAAAAAATGATTTTCTATAAGAGGCTATTTTTTTTAGCCACTTGGCAACCTGTTTTAAGTAAGATCAAAGATGTATTAGTAGTAGTAGTGGTTCAGTGGGTACTATTATTCGTATATATTTTTTTATGGTTTAATGGGGTGGGGTTTGTTCTGGGGGTTTGTATATTAAAAAAAAAAAAAAAAATGTAAAATGTAATGTGTTTGAAATTGTATATCTAACTGAATGCTCAATAAAAAAAAAAAAAAAACTTTGAGAAACTTGCCTTGCCTGCATCACACAAACAAACAACTGTCCATATTAGTACTGTATGTTTATATTTTTCCACTTTTTATTTTATTTTACTCTATAACAATTTTTTACACTTTGTACCTGACTTTTTCCCTTTGAAACTTCTCAAACTAAATCTTGGACTCCCACCCTTGACTCTTCAAATACTCCAGAATAATTTCTTCTCAGACACCAGTCCCTACCTTACCCCGTGCACTTAATCGTGTGGTGAGAATTCCTGTCCTCTCCTCTACCAGGTCTGACCTCACTCTCTTTGCTTTGCCAAACACTAGAGCCGTGTTCATCTCCACAGCCAATTAGAAGATCTTGTACAGCACACTTGATGAAAGACTTGCAAATTGGGTTCTATCTACAAGTGCTGCGCTCCATCAAAGGCTCGGGACATCGCATTCCCTGAGTGCCAAAAAGCTAATATTGTTAAAAGTGGTGCTTTGGCTTCTTGGTGTTGTTGTTGTTTCTACAAGAGTATATTTAAGTGGACAAATGTAGTGTGGGCTATAATCAGAAAGTGCAAACGGCCTTATCCGGCCTCTAATAACCAGCGCTTTTGGATGGGTGCTTCAAATCCCTGATGAGCAGAGCAAATCCGAGCATGGACAACCACAAACAACTTTTTGTTCCTATTAGTTGAATATGCTGCATTTAAGGTACTTTGGTTAACACACAACACAATTTTAGTACATTTTATGGATGAGAGGTACTGTATGAGGACAAAACTGTTTTTCCCATAGTCGTCTTATCCTGTAGCTCAAGTTATTCATATGTATTGCTGTTGGCTTTGTAATGTTGCTGTAACGAAGTAAAAGCAGTAAAGTACTGTACTAAAGTAAACATTGTAAGTATCTGTACTTTACTTAAGTCTGTTTTTAAGTGGATACTTTTTACTTTTCCTTCACTACATTTGAAAGCAGGTATCTACTTTCAACTCTACTACATTTTTGAACAGGACTGAAAAGCAAAAGTATTTTTTAGCTTTAGTGTTTGTGACCTGCTGAAAAGGCTGAGGGGTTTATTTTTTACCACGTTCGTAGTTTGAGCAAACAAAAAAATGTTTAAAAAGCAATAGATTTATTTATTTCTGTTGAACAAAATTCTGCGTGAATCTTTATCAAAATCACGACATTTGGAGCCTTATAAGACCTCAAAATTTGCAAGAAATACTTTTACTTTTTACTCTTTAAGTACGTTTTTAGAGGTGGACTTTAATACTTTTACTTTTTCATTTACTTTTATTTTTACTTGAGTGTTTTTTGCTCCCATATCTTTACTTTTATTTAATTAACAAAAGGGCATATAGCAAAATATTATACTTATTTCATATTCATTAGTTCAATTGCTTTGAGCTATTACTTGAATACAGATGTGTGATATATCTTCCCTGATCTTTTCCCATTCAAAAGATATAATATTTAGTTTTAAATTGCTAATCACTGTGGCAATGGTCCTAATTTTTCATCACTCTGAAGCCCATAGATACAAATAGTGCTGACCTCGTGCCCGTATCGGAGTACAAAACGCTCCCCTGGTTTCCACTTTGGCTCCGCTCCTCTTCACGTTGCTGTGAAGTGAAACTAGGCCTCCCGCCTGTCCCTGTGCTACTCGTGAAAAAGAGGCAGGAGGTGTGGCTAACTCGGCCTCAGTCTCCACCGCACTGTGAGCTGCCTTCAGGCCAAACACCACCTTTTTATTTCTGCAGCTTTAGAGAGGGTCCAGTCAAAGCTGCATTTGTATCATGTGGAGAAAAAGCAAGTCCAGTGTTCCGTTCACATGAGACAGAGCGCTGCGTGACTGGTTGTGGTGTCAGAGTGGATTAATGCAAATGGTGGTACCACACAAAGTAAGCGAAGCATCGTTTTATTTGGTGATCGTGCTGGTTTGTTGGTTTGTCCTCTGATCACGTTTGTTTGATGGGTGGAACCGTGTTGTACATTTAGAGACTTTTTGACCCGACTCAGCAGGGATTCATGGACTAAACCAGGGACTTGATCTGAATAGTTTAACCCAGATTAAGTCCCAGTTTAGTCCATCTTAGTCAATGTATATTATGTTTTATCTGGACACACAGACTGCCATTGCGTTGTATTTCACCTTAACCTTGGGGAAGATTGAATTTCAATAATAGAAGACAGCCATCAACCAAGACTAAACCAGCAGTAAACTAGGTCGAAGCTGACTAAACAAGGGCAAAAAACAGGACTAACCCAGGTTATTCCACTCTCCAAGTTCAATTTTAAAAAATAGCAAAAGAAAATTTGATTCTGTCACCTGGGAAAAGGTTTTAGACCAAAGACGTTTGGCCACTCATCCAAGTACCTTCTTCAGTCCTGTAAAAGAAAATTGTATTCTGTCTACTTCGTTTGCTACAGAACCTACCTGGATGACTGAGGGATTACAGAGACATTGAAAAAATGCATTCTTATTGTAAATGTTCATGAGTAAGTTCTCATCTTCCACCTTTGCCCTGACCTTACCCATGAACTGAACATACAAATGCACACGCCACACTTCTGACTTCTACCTATTCAAAACAGTTATGTTGATAGCTAGAGCTCTGTGTCCCTTGAATTCATATCATCTAAATATGGCATTCCCGTTCGCAGTATGTTGTTTGAATATACTGAAGCTAAACAGTTGAAAAGTTTCTGCTCATGAATGTAACTTTTGCTTTTTTTTCTTTGTTTTTCACAGGTTGTCAGGCAGTAATATCCCCTCGCCTATTGTGAGCAACAAGAACTGGCTCCGGTTGCATTTTGTCACAGATGGCAACCACCGTTACCGTGGATTCAGCGCACACTATCAAGGTACGTTTGGAGATGGACTGGTTTTCCTGTTACATTTGCATCCACCGAACGTGCGTGACATGAAATAAACCTGCCTTTGTCTCGCTAATGACAGGATTTCTAAGGTTCTTTTTTTGCAACTCATCTCATTTTTCTTAATCTGTAGTTTTACTGACAGTTCCCTCCACATCCTGCCGCTAACTCGTTTTAATTATGCTTGTTGACTCCAATTTCCCTGCCTCTCCTCTTGCTCCCTCTGTCTCCCTCCACATCTCTAGTGCTTCTTTCTTTCTGTTGGGTAACTTCTCACGGGTGTACAGTTGGATTTCTTTGACATCAAATCCTAGTTGGTGGAAAATTGTTTGGAAATTAATTTGGCAACTTCCGTGTCTCCCAACAGCAATAATGAGAGGCGAATGTTTGGAACAAGCACGCTCAGAGAGTCTGTTTTACATTTCACTTTTTTTTTTTTTGGCTGTCCTCAGATCTCCTTTTGTTTTTTAACATTAAAAGCTGGCAACCGCTGACCCTGTTTCTGAGAACTGCTTCAATCGCCTGGTGTAAAAAAACAGCCCAAAAGCACAAGGCCAGGAGCTATGCATTTGTTATTAACATCTGGGCTGTGCAAATAGCAGGGATGTGTGCATGTTTCAGATCAAAAGGTGACTGTGGTTGTAAAGTCTGACTAGAGGGTATAATGCAGATTTTGTGTGACTATGCTTATGTTGGGATATTTCTCAAATTTAACAACTGGTGTATGAGTTAATGGCTTCTTCACAGCATTCTTTCATAAGTACATAAGTCTGGGAAGATTATACATCACGTAGCATTACATTCTTGTACATAACGTTTTTAAAAACTCATTGTAACATTCTAGCTCAGAGGTCTGCTAGATTTAACAACAAAAGAGCCACATTAGCCCATTTCAAACCACATGAAAGTCAGAAAAAGCTATCCTTTTTTTTTTTTTTTTTTTTTACAAGTAACAAGACATGATTACGAGAAGTGATTACTAAATTAATTTAAAAGAAGTAAGTCAGTCATACCCAAACTGTGGCCCAGGGACCAAATGCGGCCCTCAGACCAATTTTTCTTGGTCCTCAAGCTTCCAGGTGAATTGGTCCGTATTACCTTAACAGTACTTTTTACTGTACATTTCTGAAAATCTACTTTAACAAGCCCATATCAAATATTTAATGTATCTCGTTGAGGATGTAAGCATGAATAAAGATCTAGTGGTTCAGTCTAACTTGCAGATTTAAAGTAACTGTATTGGTGACCAGTCTATGGCCCTCAATCGGCCCTCAGCTTTGTCTGTGTTTTTATATGTGGCCCTTAATGAGAAAAGTTTGGATATCCCTGAAGTAAGTCAACTATTTGCAGCTATTAATCTATTATAAAGAATATGCAAAATTTTGCAAATTTGCTCAGATTTGATGCAAGGATTTAAATGAATATTTAAAAATATATAAATAAAAAATGTATTAATTTCAAGAGAATGAATATTCTTTGGTATGCTACAAACTCAAGTTATCCTATTTTTATTTTTTTTTTTCCCTTCAATCAAAGTGCAAATTTCCACATTAGAGGCTTTGAAGAGCTGCATGTGGCTCTTTAGAGAGTGGTTGCAGATGCCTGTTCTAAATAATAGTGTTAACTAAAAGAAAGTTATCTTATACCAGGGGTGTCCAAATTATACTGAACAAATGCGGCCCTTCGGACCAATTTTTATTGGCCCTCAGGCCACGGCAAATTCGAGTAATCCTCCCAATATAATTTAAATTACATCACATTGCATTATCATACAGACCTAATGTTATATTTCAAGAGCTATGTAAAGTATGAAGTCAAAACTATGTTAAATGCACTATCTGAATTATTGAATTATTATCGGTCTGTGGCCCTCCGTGTTGATTTTTTACAAGATATTGCCCTTGGTGAGTTTGGGCACCTGTTTTATAAGATCTCAAGATCTTAAAACAGCTAAACACTTTTACTTCTTACTCTTTAAATACACTTTTAAACAGGTACTTTAATAATTGTTACTTAAGTATTTTTCAGAATTTTACTTCAGAATTTACCAATATCCTTAATAATAGTGACCAGTTATATGGCCACATGCAAGTCAGGTTTGGACTGTAAAACAATAAAACACGAATAACATATATTTAAAATAGTTTGTTTTATTTTGCATTAATGCAGAGATCAAAGGTCATGTTTGGAGCTGCCTTAGCGCTGGTAACGCCCGAGCAGCCTCCTATGCTCCTCCACTCGACTTTTCAGTTGAGCGGGATGCTGTGCCCTTTGTTGCTTTTCTTAAGAGCACATTCGAGATTCGTCTCCATTTTTAGGAAACACATCTTCTTAGACGACTGCAGCTTTGAAGGTAGTTCTGGACATCTTGTCTTTAGTAGCACCTCCGCTAGCGTTGATGCTTGTTTTGTTGCCCATCATTGGCGTTGTTTTGTCGTCCCTCTGCTCATTGGCCCTGGTTTTGCCGCTCGTGCTCTGAACTGTCCCTTCACGGCTGCAGGTCT
Organism: Periophthalmus modestus; assembly: GCA_019594935.1. Lineage (NCBI taxonomy): Eukaryota > Metazoa > Chordata > Actinopteri > Gobiiformes > Gobiidae > Periophthalmus > Periophthalmus modestus. The sequence goes on from JAIEZT010001318.1 coordinate 23,217,362, forward strand.
CTGGATCAGACCAGTCTTTTTGTTTCAGGGCAGCACTTGCAGTGTCCTGTTCTTTAAGTGTCCTGGTCATTGCTTCAATGTTCCTTTTGGCAAAGGTCAGGTCTTGTGTAAGCTGTATTTTGTCCCTCAGTGCACTGTGAAAATGCCGTCTGATATTGTTATGTACACTGGTGACGCTATCCAGCTCTTTCACTTTTTTCTGGAGCTTGTCCTTGACATTTTGCAACTCCAACTCCATTTTTGCAGTAATGTTTTTGGCATTGCGAAGCTCCAGTTCCAGCTGCGTGTTCTCCTGTCCTGCACTGATGTACAGGTTTCTCAGCTGTTTATGGGCACTGATGTGGGTAACCATCTCCTTCTCTCTCTCTCAGAGCAAAGCAGTGACTTTTTGCAACTCCAAGTCTTCCACATTTGTTTTTGCTGTGCCATTTTTGATCTTGTGAAGCTCCTTTTTCACCCCCATCATCTCCTGCAGTGACTTGAGATGCAGGATTCTTCTCTGACGATGGGCCTCAGTCTTATGTTGCAGTTCTTCGTCCTTCTTTTGGAAGGCATCAGTGAGATTTTGGATCTCCAAGTTTTTCTCTTGGTCAATCCTCTTCTGAGTCTTGAGCCTGCGGTCCAGTGATTGGCTCATTGGGACCTGACTTGTGAGCTCGGCCCTCGTTCGCTCCAAATCTTGGTGGAGCACCCTGACCAGAGTGCTCTCATCCAGGGGTACCTCGTCCAGGGGCACCTCGTCCAGGGGCACCTTGTCTAGGGGTACGTCATCCAGGGGTACGTCATCCAGGGGTACCTCGTCCAGGGGTACCTGGGCAGGACCTGTTTCCTCTGGTTTTGAGGAGTCCTGGATGGTAGGAGACTCCAGTTGGGTCTCCTTTGTCATTCTCATGCAGCATTTCTGTAAATTCGCTTCAGTTTTTCACCTTGGTTAACATTGTGAAGGTGTGATTTTTGGTGGTAGCAGTAAGCATTTATGGTTCCCGTACATGTGCCGGGAGGTTTTACACATTTATTTTGCTGAATAAGCGTGAGAGACCAAGGTGCCACTGGCCACCATTTGAATGCATATGTATTCATTTGTATCACAGTCTTATTTGAGCAAAAGATTTAATTATTCTTTGCACTAAAAGCTTTTTGTAGACTATATCATATTATGTAAATTGTCATGGGAACTAGGCCTGTCACAGTAACAAATGTCGCTGTCACTGTGACAGCAGAATGCAACACTTAAGTAGGTAACGAGTTTGTAACTCTCAACAGCTCAAATCTTTTCATATTGCAGAAAAAAATAAAAAATGTCCCACTGTACAGAAAAAGTACCCACCAAGAAATACTGACCCTCAAAAATGATTGTTTCATTTATAATATTTTGAACAATAAGTCAATCATTAGTAATTATTGTGAGGGCCTAATGACGATGGTCTTTGTTTTTCCTCACTTTGAAACACATTACCTTTAAATCATAAATTAGACGCTGTGTCAAAACAGTTTTTCAGTTGAAGTTGTTTTGTTATGTTATATTTGTAGCTAATATTATTACAATATTGCGATTACTGCCGTAAGCAGGAAGAAGAACAAAAATCAAATATGTGGCTGGTTTGTTTTTTGGTAGCAGAAGCACTTCCATGGGAACGACCCCTTGTCTTGCATCAGCTCTGCTCCTGATTGACACTGAAATTGCACTGTGCCACTGGATTATTACTGACTCACTCCCTCCTGTGCCTGGGTCTCTCTCACTCTCAGGTTCACAGTCAGCCGTCCCCATGTTCATGCAAGAAGAAGTAAGGTGTGCATTCATCCAAAACTACCACTTCTCCGGCTCGGCACTCACAGGCTGCAGGGGAATAAGTACTACTGCTATTAGGAGCCCCTATGATTCTGTATAAAGCGAATATCATACACATCCGGACAAAAAGCATGCTATGTTTTTTGTCTGGATGTGTATGATGTGTTTTTTGTCTGGATGTGTTTTTTAGTTTGGGAATTTTGCATGATTATAGAGAGATGAAGTATGTGCAGACAAAGCAAGATAAATCTCAGTATTCAATTCACCATCATTGTCATCATATAGTCTTACATAAGTGCTACAGTATGGCACAGTAACAATGCATGTTTTCAAAGTAATTTTGAGCAGGGGGGCGGTGTAATCATTTTTCCAGTTGGAGTCCATGGTAGAAAAGTTTTAAATTTAGTTATAGCCTGAAAGGCAAAGTTCTGGATTTACAGGTCAGTCTACGTTCCTACCCTCACCTATGGTCATGAGCTTTGGGTAATGCCAAAAAATGGGTTTCCTCCGTAGGGTGGCTGGGTGCTCCCTTAGAGATAGGGTGAGGAGCTCGGAGTAGAGCCGCTGCTCCTCCATGTCGAGAGGAGCCAGCTGAGGTGGCTCGGGCATCTGTTCCGGGTGCCTCCTGAACGCCTCCCTCAGGCATGTCCCACCGGAAGGAGGCCTTGGGGAAGACCCAGGACACTCTGGAGGGACTATGTCTCTCGGCTGGCCTGGGAACGCCTTGGGGTCCCACTGGAGGAGCTGAAGGACGTGTCTGGGGTGAGGAAAGTCTGGGAGTCCATGTTTAGACTGCTGCCCCCACGACCTGGTTCCGGATAAGCGTAAGAAGATGGATGGATATAGCCTGAAAGTGCCAAGTATTTGTTTACCAGTATTTCTGTACAAGAAAAACGCCCACAGTGAAATAAATGCAAGATAGATGAATGCTATAGATTAATGCAACACTGTGGAACATGACATCTCAGTGGGGATAAGATGGCAATATTAAGAGCACACAGCACAGCAGCACTCTCAGTGAAATTACATAAACACTTTTTTTGTACATTTGTCTAAAGTCGTGACCACTTTGTCCAATCTGAATCACCCTCGCTCTTCTCGGCTGAGATCCACTTGTTCCCCTGTGTTTTGCCTCTTAAGCATACAATACTAAACACTATATATTTCCCACACTTGATGCTCAAACACTCAGGTCCCTTCAACAGCCATATGCTCATATTGCTGTATTTGTTCAGCGTTGCCAGCTGCCGGCGTCATCGCTGTGAAACCTCTCTGAACACCTTTAAAGTAATATCCATCATGCTCTAGACAGACGAGTGATTGTATCTTCACATAGGATCCACGCATAGCAATTTAGCAGCACAGACAGCAGTGGCTCAAGTGGAAATGAACGGCATTACCTCCCACAGCTGTGCAGATTGATAAGGACCAAATCAATGCGAGAAATAACGGTGAATCCCAGGCATTACAGGAGGCATTAAGTACGATTCTTTAGCAGTATATCTGCGATGGAACTAATGAATGGGTCCACTTAGTTTGTTTTACTAGCTTAGAGCATTTACAGCAAGATTCAGCTGTTTCTTACGTAGTGTATTTAATGCTTATACTGCAGACAAGGCACACAATTTAAGAAACCTGCAGTATTTTTGATGACATTTTAGAAGCCCTTCACATAAAATTTGTAAAATAATTATTTCTAACAATGCTTTAGTGGTAAGGATTAACAAAGCCAGCTGCACAAAGTAACCTCTGCACTCACTATATAAGTATGAGCCCTCACCTGCTTACCTGGGATCAAGAATACACACCTCTCCAATACTTTACAAAAATGTGAGTCTGGTCTCCCTGAGTTCAGATGGGCATTAGTGGCAGGTGGATTAGCCAGGAACACACACTTTTATTTTGTATTTTTTGTAAAGAGACACATATTAATGACCATTACAAAATGTGAATATATAAAAATGTAAATATGTAAATATATGATTATGCCATCTTCAGGGCAGGTTGATGTAAAACAGTTTACAGGACAGAGAAAACAACAGCAACAATCATACGTGATTCATTTTATTTCATTACATTTAAAACATTAAAACACAGGAGCAGGTGTTAATATAAATGTATCACCAGATTATTAAAATGCATTAGTGGCACCAATGTATACAGTGTACAGTGATGAGTTTTAAATTAATCACCTGTTATGAAACAAAGATCTGAGTGAAAGATTGTATCTAAAGGTTTCAAAACCGAAGCTGAAGTCTGCATGTATGGTATATCTCCAGAATCTAATATAGAAAGAAAGGCTGCTTGAAATTTGTATTTTCTGTATTTCTGTATTTTCTGAGCACCTGCGTATAATAATCTGCATATAAATGCATGAGTATTTCTCTTAAATTGCAACCAATAGAATTAATAAATATAGTAAAAAGTACCATGCCCAAAACTGAGCCTTGGGGCACTCCTTTGCGTAAAGTAAAAAAAAAAAAAAAAAAATGATTTCAACCCATCGGCTACTACTGCCTGGGGTTCTGTCTGAAAAATAATTTTCTGTAATTCAGTGGAATAATTTTGGAACCAATTACATGTAGCATTGTCAAATCCAGTCTGCTTCAGGCACTTCAAGAGGATTTTATGAGCTACTGAAGCAAAAGCTTTAGTCAAATCAATCAACAGTGCTACATAATTTTTCTTGTCATCAGGGGCTGTGAAAATGTCATTTAAAACTTTTGTCTTTGCAGTGACAGGATCACACTCTTTTCTAAAGCCCAATTGATAAGACTTCAAAATGGAGCATTTATTTAAATAAATTATAACTTGATTTGCAACTAACTTTACTTAAACTTTTGCAAGACAAGATCATTTAGATATTGGCCAGATTTTATATAATAGAATGTAATAGAAGTTTTGGATCAAGGTGATCAGCACCGTGGAGTTTTTTGGGTCTATGGGGCTGAGTGCATTTACCTACCTGAGGTTCAGATTCAACAAAATCAACATCAGAAGAATTACCATGATTATCCCAAACATCACATGCAGAGATAAAATGCCTATTAAAAGCATCACAAATCACAAAAGAATTTACAAAAGCTGAATTCAATAAAATATCAGTTGATAACATATGAATCCTAGGTTCTGAGAGGGATGCTACTGTTCTCCAGAACTTTGATGGATTTCCGTGACTCTCTTTATTCAAGTTTTTAGTGTTAGGTCAAGTTGGAAAAGAAAGATTCAGGCCATTGAACTTTTTTTGAAAGTTAAATTTTTAATCACCGTCATTTATATAGATAACAGACAGACAGATATTCGAAACATGTAGGCTTTGAGCAGGAGAACAGAAAGTCCACAGACAGGTGATCGTTGACATACATGGCAACATCGAATCCTTTAGATTGTCTGTCACAATGAAAAACTTTGTAATTTTCATTATTGATTTCCTTATCTTTTATTTAATTAAATTTTTTTAGGTTTCAAAAAATATAAATATATCTAGATCTGTTTGATTTACCCTGTCTTTAATTTAATCTAATTTAGTTGTGACACTATGTACATTACTTGCTTCCTCTTACAGAATCTACAAAGTTTTATTCACAAAATGAATTTCTAGAGCAGTGCAGCAACCCTTCAGCCAGACGTGAAGTTGGCAAATCTGACTAAACTTCATGTCACTCAAACTGGGAGATGGAATTGGACCAGACATTACACATTGTCTTCCCAGATTTAGCACTGTATCTATAAGTCATTTTGAAGTCACTTTCCAACACATTGGACTGTTTCAGTTTAATGTTATTGGAGCTGATGTGCACTATCACAGTGGATATGTCCACATGATTGAACAGTGTGTGTGAGCACGGTGTTTATGTGTGATACCTGAGCTCCAGGGTGGCACTCGTGGGATGGCTACATGCTGTACCATAGACAAACCGATGAGGAGCCGGGGGCAGGTCTTATTCAGTGAAGGATGCCGTTCCCTTATCAACTGAGGCAGAGCTGATTGATGATTAAACACATGCTGCGACGGGGACCTCTAGCTCTCTTTTCCACGTTTTGTTGTGTCTTTATGGACATGGGAATTGTCGTGATGATGCAAGTCCCAATCAGACTTAGATATCACGCTGTTTACCTTTTGTTTACAGACAAGTGTTGTGTGTTAGAAGAAGTTTTAGCTGCACCATGACAGCCCCATGCCCCATGCTGAACATGGGTAGAGGTTGACTGTCTGCATCCCGTGTCAGCAGAAGTGGGATATACACTGTGAACAGCTACTGTCACAACTCATTCATTCATCATGGCGATGGACATGGACCTAGATCTTTCCACTGTCACCCTCGAGTCAAGGAGCTGCTCACTGGCTGAGACTGGCTTTAAGTTTGAGTCAGTAAGGAAATGGAGTTTGATAGTTTTTTTCATCCTTGCTTCCAAGAGTAGACAGCTGTCACAGCTGTCAGGTCGGTATGTGATGCCATACTGTAAAAGAAGTTAAACTTCACCAGTAAAAAGATCAGATATAAAGAATTGTTTTATGAACTTTAAACGGATGTGATGACATCTGTTTTAAAACTTCAAAACTTACACAACAGGGCCCCAAAAAGGAGCCCACTGTGTTAAGATGACTTGAGACAGATTGACACAGGACCGACACACTCCACCAGGAGGTATGTGGTTGACACATAATGTAAAAATCCTTGCTTAATATTGCAGTAGCATCATGGAATATATAATAATATTTACAGTTATGAATTTCTCGTGGCTTGTAACTTTGAGTTACTGCCACTGATTGAGGGATTTTTTTGTAAAAACAGCCTACACTGTGCTCAGAATGTGGAAGCAAAGATTCGTCTGTATCAAAAGAACTATACATTTACAAGGAAAAAGAAAGGAAAAAACATTGAAGAACATTTCTGCAGAGTCTAAAGTCTGTAAATGTGAGGTGAGAGAAATTACATTTTCTAAATGATAGACGACCAGTGAGTTCCTTTGTTTCATAAGTGTCACTGAAATAAACAAATCTAATACGCAGTACTGTGTGAATCTGGTTCAGACGCAGTGAAGGAAGTGGTGACCAGACTGAGACCCTCTGTATAAAAAATACACAGAGATCATTCTGGATCACTTGCTATAACTTTAAATGAACCCGCAGCATAACATTAATGTGAAATGTTCTTACCAAGTCAGTCAAAACATCATTCATATTATATCAAATTAATGCTCTATGAGCGTAGCTGGGTCATACGTTTGCATGCACTCACCACATGTGTCCCTTGGTCATATTAGTCTATAGAGGTAATTAATACTGGAATTGCCACTAATTCCCTATTAAATGTGGATCACTATCTAATGATGGGGGTACGATGATGAGATTAGCACAGGCCTCAGATGACCCGGCCCGACCCTCCCAGCTGCCTGTGTGTAGACCCGGGTGGCCATGAATATGTATGCACTCAATATAGGTTTGGGATGCCACTCATTTACATAATGCATGAGGGCCACAAACTGGGTCTTGGCAGGGACGAATAAGCTGAAGTCCTTAGACATATTTCACTTACCCCAAATGAATTGTTATGGTTATATTATAGGTTAAATTGATTGTCTTTTATTCTGCTATGCCAGTTTTCCCCAACGTGTGCATAATTTGGCAATTTAATCTCCTAAGGTCTTGTCCCATCCATAGACTGTATAAAGAAGTAGAATAAGCGAGTGTGACATCGACCATAGTGGTCGGCTCCAGGCAAATGAAGCTCATCGAGGCTAGAGGTTATAGGGGTGAATTTGTAGCTGAGTTCCTTTGCAAATGCAAGTATTATAGCAACCAAAGAGCCACTCTGGAGCGAGGCTGTTGAAGGTAACACCCCTTCCCACCTGCATCATTGGTTTGGCAGGGAGAGGGCACTTAACAACGCTGTCAATCAAACCTGCTGCTAAAAGAAGGGGAAAGAAGGCATCTGATTTGTCTGTTATTCATGTTCATATCTTGATTTACAGACACCATAGCGAAATGAAAAACCCAGGATCATGCAGTGTGGGTTAATATGAACATTTTAAGGCCAAAATGACGAGCCTGACAGAGGCAGTTAGAGAAAGGGGCTACAGTTTCTCAATACAAAGTGATTTTGAGCCATTTGGGTACGCAGCGGTTAGCAGGTTAGCTATGTCCATTTAAATATACAGTCTACGGTCCCATCCCTATTATTTAGTAAAAATGTGATCATATCTGACCACTCCCCTCTTGTTTGTGATTTACTAGTGTCCTTTTCTTCCCCCTGCTCATGGCATTTTGAGAAAGTCATGATTGATTGACTGGCACAGCCGCAGTCTCCCTGGAGATTTGATTTTAATTTGTTTAATTGATTTTAATTAGTATAAAAGGTTAATCACCATGCTAATGAGAGTGTCACTTTGACAGGTTTAGTTGATTAGTTGAGTCTCTAACAAGTTTGCGATGCCCACTTGGTGTCAGCTGTCACTCACTCTCGTTTGGTCTGCTCCGTTTTTGATGCAAAGCAGCAGAATGGCTCCTGTCAGAAATCACGTATTTAGTTGTGAGAAAAGAAAGGTCCAATGCTTGCGGCTGTAAACGGACATGAATAATTGTCTCCAAACAGTCAGTTTGTTGATGAATAGGGTTCTACAGTTGCATTACATTACACTGGGGCAAGATGGATGCATTTTCTCAATTTGGTTTATTATTAAATGCATGTCAGAAATGTTCGCAGCCTGTGAGGGGAGATCAATGCTCGGAATATAACCTTTCCGCTGCATTTACTGACATTACACTATGACTGATGGAGACGCCATTGATTACCTTCGAGAAATGCTGGCAAAGACCACAATGGTTTCACTCCGATTTTTGAAAGGTACGGGGGAAAATCATTAGGACTAGTTTGTTTTAGCAATGTCAAAAAAGTAGTGGTAGTAGCAGTCGTGACAGAGATGGTATTGAGGGATTTTCAGGTCTTTTGGGGAAATCTGAATCTTTTAAAGAGCCGTTCAAATAACTGACTCTTTTACTATGTATTTATATGACAGAAGCCTATATGAAAACTAATTTTAACTACAGAATAATCACTGAGAGAGACGACCAAGGCTCAGATGTGTTTAAAATGGTTCAAACTGAGTGGAAGAGTGTTTGAAATCATGAATAATCTAAATAAAACTCACTACAACAATAACTATAATAATAATAATAATAATATTTATTTTGTTCTTCGTTAACAAAGCTTTCTGTGGTGTTTCCTGCTCTGCTTCTGTTCTGATTCTTGTGATGATTTGGGGTTAATCAGTATAAAAATGCATACAAATTTGAAGAAAAGGATCCAATTCTTTTAAAAATCGACATCCAAAGTCAGATTCAAGTCATTCGCGTTAAGGAACCGTTCAGAAGAGCCGACTCGTTCATGAACGTCACATCATTAGTCTTAGTTTAGAGCAGTAATATCAGTAGTTGTATTAGTGCAATAGTGAAATCATTTGCAAATAGCAGTTAGTACAGCTGCAGTAGCACTTTCATTTTGTTTGTTTTTTTTACATTTTGCCTTTTTTGTTTCACGCTGTGTATGTATTAAGCGTATCCTGTGCTAATTTGCACATGTTTAGCATTGTTGCATCGTTAATTAAACACACAACTTCAAAACTTCACTTTCAAACACACATTTTGACAATATTCACTCTTTTTAAGCTTCAAACCGTATCCACAAGAGCTTTTCTCAACTCTAATGGCACAGCCCCGAGGCAGTGTTGGTTTAGTGCGAAAACTGTATTAAATCAATTTCAAATGTGGCTCCTGGAGACTAAGTGAACAAATGTGCTTTGGCAGGGTTAGTTTGGTTTATTAGAGCTCAAGATGAGACCTCAGAGAGACACAGGGCGCTAGGTGCTCAAGCCAAAATAATAACACAGAGGCCACTTCAAGACTGCCCTAATCCTCTTGTTAATTATGCACGATCTCCAAAGAAGCTGACACACAGTAGTTCTTTGTAGTTCTTTTGACCTTGACTCATGGCTTCACGCAAAGGAGCTCACTTCAGATTAAGATGTCTTTCAAACTTACTATTTGCTTCATTAGTGACCTTTTTTGGTTGGAGTTAGTATTTCTTTCACCTAGCAAGATCAGACTATATTATCCGCCTCGCTCTTTTCACACTTGGTTTGGGTAAAAAGGTCCTGTACCCAATTTTTTCCCATGTGTCAGGGCAAAATGTGTCTGGCCCCAGGAAGCAGCTCTTGAGGATAAAATATGTCAGCTGTGTGCTACCTGCATCTAATTATAAAGCATTTAATTGTCTGATAATCCGGAAGTGCATATTAGCATGCTAGTTGTCGTTAACTTTACTGTCAAGGCAAAATTTGCTTTGGTCTCTGAAAGTTGTAAAGCATTTTTTTATTTATTGTGAATAATTAGGAGGTTTGGAATGCATAAGGTAAGTGAGGAACAACTTTGAACCACTGCAAAAAATAAAGTTTGAATGAGCTAGTTCAGGTACTTTAATTTCACAAACCTTGGTTTATTTGTTTCTTAGACCTTATATTTACTCGCTAATTGTTTCCATCTTAGTTAAGTTGCCATTATTTCAAATTAAACACACAACTGTAGGCGACAAATGCACTGTAAGGGGACTTTCATTAAAAATCCAGCACACATATAAGCCACTGCATGTTCACTCATTTCATTACGAGGAAATCATGTTTTATTCAATGTATCTTTTCAGCATTACTTAGGCTGCCTCCAGCTCCTCCGCTCAGCCAGACATCATTCTCTGAGTTAATTGTCCATTTGAATTCTTAATTGATGTTTAGGTCAAAGCCATTTACAGGAATAATTCAACACTGGCCACATTTCTAAACAGCTCCGAGCACAGGGACATTTATATCCACATAAAGCTTTCATTCAGTTCTAGTTTTTAAGCAATTAGACTAGTTTCTATAACGAATGCACTGACATTTAGCACTTCACTGTCACTTTTAAATGAATCTGGTTGGTGTTTTTAATTAGTGCTAACGCTGATATAAGTTTACTGTGTTTCTGCGTCATACATGGCAACCCCCTTCCACGTGCTAGTCCATTTACAGCTCCTACATTAAGGTACTCCTTGCATGTTTAATTGAAGCTCAGCCGCTGTACAGCTGTGACAGGCATCACCTAAGGACTGTTTTATTATTTACACATTTATATATGTGTTAAACATAAAACATGGCTGTTCTGTGGGCGACTGCAGTGTCCTCTTCATTAGGTGCAACTGGGATTTAGTCTAAGGACATAGCGCTTAAAAATGTACATGGGAAAGTATAGTCATTCCATTTGAGAAATATACCTTGTGAAATATGAAATAAGATGGATTTATTGCAAGAGGACGTACGTCCTGTCTTCATGCTTGTTCCTGACCCAGTAGCTTATCAGTTTATTTGTTTAGATTTTTATTTCGTTTTTGCCATTTCCACTAATAATATTCAACACCTATAAGCACAAAATGACTTCTAGATCTAAAATACTCCCATTTTTATGCAAACTTTTGTGTCTTTAGTATTAAATACATTTATTAATGAATGGCTTGCTCCCGAGGTCAGCCACAGCACGTTCCAAAACTCCATCACAAGGTTACTGCTGTGTCATGTCGGAGGTGTGAATGATATCCGGCGTTCCCTTGAGCAAAGCACCAAACCCCAGCTGCTTTTTGTTTACTGTCTCTCAGCTAGAATGCACAGGCTGTTCTACAAAAAAGGTGTAAAAAGGGTTGTAATAATAAAAAGCGACATTGTGGTACATGTGAAGGTTGAATGAAGTGTTTGTAAAGCCATAGCACGGATTTAGGCTTCAGGTTCAGTCGTAAATGTAAAGGTTTGCTTTCTATTATTTTGCAATGATAATAATCCACAAAAACTGTCCCTAATGTCCTTGAATTAACAGTTGCTAATAATATCGCAACCAGTGCATATTTTTAAATTGGTCCCAGTTTACGTTGCAATTCAAAACTACTTTTACACAGTTTTAGAGAGTGACCAAAGGCTTTTTTTCCGTGGCCGGTGCTGTTACCGATACTGATACCCCCATGCCCTTTTTACCGCAAACCTTTAAGAGAGAAGTGTAGTCACGTTCTGTGCAGCTATCTCTTCATATTAAAGTGTTAATATAATATTTTGTGTGTATTTTCAAGACAGCAGATCGACCAAAACAAAATCGTACTGCGCTGGAGATTCATGGCCGATAGCCGATACGCTGCACCCCAATATATCGCCCAACCAACATCAGTCCATGCATTTAAAGTCTGCTCTGTGGACTGGACTCTAAAAGGGTCAAAACTAAAGACGGCATCAGACAGAATAAAGATTTAAATGACTAAAGAGACATATCTCTAACCTGAACGCTACTTTCAGTGATTTCTTTTGGCTATTTGAGGTACAGGTCGACAAAAGCCCAGCCAGTCGCCATGAGGTTTGGCTCGGATCCAGTGAGCAGGTCCGTCACAGCTGTACAATCAATGAGCCTTTGCCAGAGACTCCATTTACTGTAGGTATTTAAGACTGAACACTGAGAAATAATGTCCCACTCTTATTAATGAACATTACAGCTGCAGCGCGTGGGAGGAGGAGGACGGGACCCTGGCACTGGTGCAATGTCACAGTGTCACCATTTACCTGCCAACTGCATGGAGCACCTCAGCTTCTGTTAGGCTGGATCTTAGCATCAGCTTCTTAAGGCAACACCAAAGGCGATATTCCCTTCATTAAATATTTGTATGGTTTTGGTTAGAACTGTATGCAATTAAAACAAGAATATATGTTTTTTATTAAGATTTTTCATTTAACATGAACAAAGAAACAAGCAAACAAGACACATAGACATAAGGATAATAAAGGCAGTATGAAACAAACAAAAAAAAGTTGTGTTTGTAGTTAAAATAATGATAATAGTAGTAAAATATAAATAAATATTTATTTCCCAAAACTTGTCAAGTTTGTTTTTTGTAGAATAGCTTTGTCTTTTCCAATACCAGATAGAAAGTCACTGAGAAGCAGTACAAGGACTTCCATTATGTAGCTATACAACGTTTGGCCTCCAGAAAACATTATAATAACATTGGATTACTATGACACTATGATAATATACTAGCAATACTCTTATTATTTGGTATATTTGATGTACCAATCTGAAATGGAAGTCTGGAGTCTTTTAGATTTATTTGTCAATAAATCTTACCAAAAGGTGCATTTTTCTGATGAAGGCTTATTGCTTTACCTGAATGTCCCATGGTATGGCTTATCCATCTTGCCTTCTTTCAATTGCAGATGTTTTTATTACTGGAAAAAAAAAAAAAAAAAAAGCATTCTTTGAGTGGGGTCGTCTCTCCACAGATCTGACCTGTAACTTGGCCAGGTAGTGTTAATCAGAATCAGATTCAGAAAACTTTTATTGCCATTGTCAGTGAACACAACTCACACACAGGAACTTTCTTTGGTGATAAAGTGCAACATAAAAACACTGAATAAGTACAAATAAAGGCATGCATAAAGTTAAAAAAGGATATGATCAAAAATAAAATAAAATACTCAAAGGTAAAAATATATAATGCCACAATGTGGACCATTCCAAGCAACACAGTTACATCACCATGGAGGCAAGCAGGTTGCAAACCCTCCAAAAGAAAATTTGCATAGCGTACCTCATACCTAACTTATACCATACCATACTTTGAATAGAGTTTTATCTGAGGCTCAGTTGGTAGAGTGTTTGTCCACTGATCCGAAGGTTGGCGGTTCGAATCCCACTCTCGACATCAGTGTCTGCGTACACTGGTGTATGACTGTGTGTGTGAATGGGTGAGTGGTTCCTTAATGTAAAGAACTTCGAGTGCCTTAGAGATGAAAAATATAAAAGTATAAAAATTTTACCATTTATCTCCTCATCTGTTCTGAGGCACTATCATGACATTATGATAGTGGATCCTGGAACCATAAGCTCAAAGCCAAAATGAAGTCTGGTAGCATGTGTAACGGTCCTGTGACAACTGTTCTGACAAGGTGCCAATAGAAAAATGGAGAATTCAAAATAACACCTGGAATCAAGCCTGTTATTTGAGGCTGACATGTGGGTTTGGAACCATCACAGAAGGACATTATAACTACAATTAGTACATGTGAATCCTTTTTTTTTCTTCCTCAGTTTTGACTGAACTAGCGCCACCTGTTGCTTTGAGGTAGATGTCCTTGTTTTCCCTTTCACCACATGTCAACACAAAAATCACAAGTAAAAATAGATAATGGTTGGTTTGAATTTCTGTCATAATATTGAAATGACAGCCTGGCAAACAATCACCACCATGCAGTTTACCAAATGTCTATGTTTTTCCTTCTGCAGGCGACCACAGTGATTTTCTCATCCCATTTCATAAGTGGAGCTTTTGGTATTTGGATTTTGTTTAAAATAATATTTGACAAAGCGTATGTACCTGCAGTGTCTGGCCATTCCCATCAATGTCTTCTTAATATTCTCGGTGGTGTTTCGAAAAAGATCAATAGACTGTTTAAACATCCCAAATTTGATGTTTACAAAGCAAATTTTCTCTCAACATCAGCATAATTCAAATGTCACTGCATATTTGTAAAGCGTGTGCTGGCATTTTCACCTTGACCTTGGCTGCTTTACCAATAACCTATACGTGTTTATAATTAATAACCAATGGATTAATTTATATGTTAATGAGCTTAGATTAAAGTACATGTTTATATCCCCTAAAATGTGCAGGAATGAATGTAGTACAAGCTTGGCTTCCCCCTGCTGGTCATGGAGTAGCTCTCCTTTTTGACCAAGAGCTTAGTCTGTTTATGTGTTCTTTCTAATATCCTCTCGTGTCATCTCTACTTTTTCCAGTGGATTTGATAATACTGGAGCAAACCATCCTTTTATCCAGAGGCTTGGTAGCTTTGTTGATTCATTCTTTAGAGCTGTATGTTGAGTCCTCTCTAGACTGGCTGTGTCTACATGCAACAACGACCAAACAAAACGCCTAAGCTCAGACCATGATAAGCGCATGTCAACAGTTACAGTAAATGTGTACATATTGTTTCAGATGTGACCAAGCCTCCTCGTCAGTGCCTTCTGATCTCAGGAGCTGAGCAGAATTGGATCTGGTTAGTACTTGGATAGGTGCCACAGTATGGCAGAAGTGGCTCTAATACAGTGGTATTAGTTTTACTGTTGTTGTGTCCACTCCAAGACACTACACCCACCTTTCCTCCACTACCAGACACTACAACCACTACCAGACACTACACCCACCTTTCCTCCACTACCAGACACTACACCCACTTTTCTTCCACTACCAGACACTACAACCACCGTTCCCAGTGCAAATGTGGTGTGAGTCTACAATAGTATCTCACCACTAATGAATATGGTTATATGCAACATTTTGAGGATTTTTTTCCCCCATTCACAAGGTATTAGGTCCTGATTTTCATCATCCTGAAACCAGATATAAGATATAAGAGTTGATGATGAGCCCCGGCCTCCTCCAGTATTGTGACACACATTCAAATTTGCTCTGTTATAAGTAACCACAAAACTGGAAACAATGTATTTTCACTGACTTTTATGAGTAGAATTATGGCAATATTGGGTAGGGACATAATTTTACTCATAAAAGGGAGATTTTCCAGGCATGTCCCACAGGGAGGAGGCTCTGGGGAAGACCCAGGACGCTGGAGGGACTGTGTCTCTCAGCTATCCTGGGAACGCCTTGGGGTCCCACCAGAGGAGCTGGAGGACCTGTCTGGGGTGAGGAAAGTCTGGGAGTCCCTGCTTAGACTGCTGACCCTGCGACCCGGCCCGGATAACCAGATGAAAATTAATGGATGGATGGATGAATAGGGCAACAATAATCAAATAAAATATGTGGGTTATTCACCTATTACATTTGTGAAACATACACAATGTATTGATAAGCAAAGTGGACATGTGTGTGTGATTCATGTAGGTCCCATTGCAAAAGAAAATGTAAGTCTGTCGATTTTTGTCCAGTTGAACATAACCAAGGATCCACCTTCAAAAAAGAATAAAAACCAAAAGTTGAAGCTGCAGCCATAATAATATTATTTCAGCGTGCCAGCTTATACAACATCTGTGCCAGTGTTTGGCCCTTTAAGAACAACTAATGGCATTATCAGTGAGCTCCGACGCCATGGCAACTCATAAGTCAGCGCTTTACTGAAAAGAAACTGTGATACGGGAACATTATTCAACCCAGAAAAGCAAGACAGTGTTTGGCCCTTAGGGAGGCTGACATACTGGATATTATTGATAACGTATGGTAGCTTTGCACGCGACTTGGTTTGTGATCAAGTATGCACATCTCAGAATGCTAATAGCTTTGGTTAATTACAGGGAGGTAGAAAATAGCACATCGCAAAGTATAGTTGTGTGTAAATAAATACCCCGTCCTCTTGCTTGTCATTCGTGGATTAGCCGTCATTAGTCAAAGTGAGTACAGAGAAGCTCCACGGCCTCGAGGGCTCAGTACAAGCTCATAAATCTACTAAACAGCTCTTTATCATCTTTTATATTATTTTTGGGAGCTAGCGTAGCAGCAATCTGGGCTTCATTGTATGTTGTAGTATGAAAAAGGCTGCGAGTAAATGCACCTACTTTGCATACGGACTCAATGGTAATGTTTTATGATTACTGGTTTGTCGTGAGAGAGGAGTTGAAAATAGAGAGGGTGTCGACAGAAGCGACGCTGACAAGCCAACCATTAATTACTCTTGCAAATTGTATTCATTTAAAAGATCCTCAATAGGGATAATTACTGGAAAGAATAGTTGCTCAAGTAATATTTGTTTCATGTGTTTTAGGTGATTACATTGAGTTGCATTCATGCTGTTTGTATATCCATTACAATCCTAAATGAAAACAGATATTATGTTGCTGCTCTGTCGAACTGGCCTCCAGGGGGGGGGGTTATGTTGTTAATACATAAAAGCTATAGAGGCTTTAAATACAATATAATGCAATATAACTCAAAGAATATTTTATAGTAATCAAAGAATATTTTATAGTAAATAAATAGTAGTGGAGCTTGTAAAAAAGAAAATGCTGATCTGAACCAAAGAGTTAACTGTAAGTTCGAGGAACATTTCCAATACTTGCCAGATTTAAAACGTGTATTATGTAACTTTTCTGATGAGGCGTCCATGACCTGCTTGCCTCCATAGATAATGGGTGTTATCGCTTTGCCTTGAGTGTTCCACAGGAGCTTGCATTTATTTAATTATGAGGTTTTTATTGTTACAAAAAACATTACATTACATACATTGGATAACAGTTATTATACTGTGAGTGGACACCTTTCCACAGATCTGGCCTGTAAGTTGGTCTGTTTGTCTCCATGAAGACTGATAAGTGTCATAACATACTGTGTAACATTACAGAGAACGCTCTAACATCACCATGGACATACTAGCGAACTCCTTGAAATGTTTTAAGGTTTGATACAAACATGATAAGCACAATGTAGAACAGAGGTGGGCAAACTTTTTGGCACACGGGCCACAGTGGGTTCTAAAATTTGACAGAAAGGCCGGGCCAGGATATATATGTATACATTACATTAGAAATTTGGCCTGTAACATGTAGCAAAGCATGAGATATGCAAGGCTCATTGTACAAATTGTTTTTCAAATGCATTAATGAAATTAATAATAAATTTATTAAATTTGAGTTAAATAAACACAGCAGAAAAACTCACATTCAGTTATATCAAGTGCAAAAAGATCAACAACTTTTTGACAAGGTAAATTGAACAAGATTTACCCTTAGCTATTTTAACATAATTTGGTCTTGTTCGGTGTGCTGGATTAATAAACCTAAACTGCCGTAGTTTGCCCATGTCTGATATAGAAGAAATATTAGCAAATTTTATTTGTGCAGAATGGCAACCACATTTCTATTATTCTGCTCCAGAGTGTCACCAGTCTACATCAAACCAGTCAAAATCAAAATAACTTTATTTATCCATTAGGACCTTCAGTTGCAGACAGAGCACCACCGTGAGTAGGGACACAACACTCCCATCCATAAATACAATAAAAGGGCACATTTGTCAGCACATACAGTTATTATAAACAGAACAAGTGAATAAAGAATGTCTGCATGCTTGAAATATTTCATTTTTAATGAACTACTTCAGTTGCCTCATAAAGTACTTTACAAGCCTTACAGTAGCTTCGACGTGTGAATCAACACTGTGCATGATTTTAAGCTGTTTTTACAAATCCTTCCACAAAAATTCTTGTGAACAAACAAGCCATGCGTAGAGAATATTTTTCTTCCTCACGTGGGCGCGTTTAAATTAAGCTGGGGGCGCCCTGCCCATATCCTGGCGGCTTCCATCAAAAGTATGCAATGCCTGTCTGTTCCAATCATCTCCACAGAGAATGTCTCAGTGTTCAATCCACCGTGCCCAAAATTTGGGAAATCCAGATGCTATTGTGGAAGTGTGACTAAACAGGTGAGTCAGTGATTTGGATACAGGCTTAGGTAGAGGAGCTCAAACTGAAAATTCAATGCTGTTTTTTTTAATAAAAGGCCTCTGTGTGCATTTTTTTTTTTTTTTTTTTTTTTTTTGGTCAGGTCAGTTATGGGCCAAGGACAAAAAAGATTACCTACAGGGCCCATCCTTATTCAGAAATAAAGACCAAATAAACTTTTGTATTTTTATCTATTCATTTAATTACCATTGCAAGATCGAAACGGTGCCTTGGCTGAGGTCTCATCTGCCATAGTCCTGTTACAATGACCGTTTTGGCACATTTTTGCACATCAATAGATATTTTCCGTTCATAGTCTCCATGAAAACTTATCTCAGACAGTTAAACGCACAACTGGGAATTAGATTTTGTTTCATTTAACTACAGATTTGTGTTCCCTCTGTTAGCAGTAAAGCATACAGTCCTGGTGTGAAATATCGACTGTGTAACTTTATAAATATGGTTTGCTTAACTGCAGCTGCCCCTCCATCTGCTGTGTGCTGCTAGTAGGCTGAATATTAACACGGGTGTATTTAACTTTGATGCATTTTCACACGGGGCGGCTTTTATGATCCATAACAACACACACATAATATAGTCACTAGAAGAAGCCACTACATAAATTGACCATAAAATATGCAGGGGAGCGCGTTTTTCTTTCTAATATGAGCTGTAGAATATGGAAGAAAACAGGACTAGGCCGTAATGTACTTAATCACATTAATCATATTCATGTATATTTTCTTAGAGAAGACTTGTTTTACACACATCTTGGGGCAGATACTAGTTGATTAATTAGGTCCTTTTTTGTAGTTGCTACACTTCACATGCACAAACCTGATCATTTCATCTCCAGAAAAACAATGATATGTCCCTCTGATCTCCTCTCAGTGTTTGGAATTAAACTAAATACATGTACAGTACATGTAAAAATACATATTTAGATATTTAGAGTAAGTATTCAGGCACAGTTATACTTTAATTTCAGGTATACAGTTACTTTTCTTAAAACAAAGAAGTACATGGCAATACTTCACGATGTAATATGTGTTTTTTGTGCTTCGCTGATCATAAATGATGAATAAATGCAGTACAGACAGAGAAACAAACATAAAGTTGCTATAATCCTTTGTTGAATTCAAAATATAGCACTCTGATTTGACCATGTAGCAGAATACATTTTCGAAGTATTCTTCCTGTCACTGTGTACACTTCTAATCCTACCCACTCTTTTCTCTGCCAAAGTAGTACTACATCCCAGAGCTATACCCGCTTGTCTTTTTGTCAGTGCAAGTCTCCTAAATACATTCAACAAGATTCTTCTGGACATTTTAAGAAATCTTGGTCAGTTTTGTAAAAATGTAGCAGTGCTCCTTTATAATGTATAAGCCTCTTTTTCACTGGCACAGTTTGCTTGAAGCTGCCTTGGAGCGGGTCTGTTTGGTGCGACTCCCTCCAGCCGAGTTGCGTTTCCATGCCCCAAGCACGGCTCCGGGTCCAGGGGCAGGGCTCTGCTCCATGAGACACTGACGTCAGCCAAACACAAAATCATATTTGAATTATGCTCGTAATTATAAGGCCGATTTCAGCTATTCACAAGAAGAAGTTTAGTCTGTGGCGCTGTGAGATGTGGCTAAAGTAAACACAAAACTACTTCTGGTTTATTGTCAGGTTGTTCTGCATTTACTTCACTTTAACTTCTCTTTATATAATGTATGTTAGAGGGATTACACCCTGGAAATATAATATGTTCGATCTTTATACACGAGTGCTGTGCATCAATAAACAAGAAACAGCTGTTGCATTCATGTTTGGTTCTCTCTTGCCCAATCATCTTGTTTCTTGTGTAGCCTTAGCTAAAGTGATCCGTACCATGCTAGGCCCCTCAAGCAGAGCGGTGCGGTTCACTTTAAACAGTGGATAGCAAAAGACAAAGTTTAAATCTGTTAAGTGGACAAATCGTTGTAAGAGTGAAGACATTTTGCTGCTCATCCAAGCCGCTTTTTCAGTTCTGATCAAATTGCTGGTGGCCACTGCCTTATATCTATCTGAAGGGAGGGGCTACACTGGAACTGTAAACATCTATTGTCTCCAGTTTCAGCTGAAACTACCCTATTCAGCCCTTAACGACCCTGCTATTGTTTTGGGTCTGAGGATGGAGTTATAGATGGGGGAGAGGTTATGTCTCAGGCCCCCATTCCTGTTTAAGAAAGGATTGTCTTTCCTAACAAAAATAGCTTATTTAACTCCCCTCTCAAACCATTTCTTTTCTCTGGCTAAGATCTGTACCTCACTATCTTCAAAGGAGTGGTTAGTGGCTTTAAGATGGAGATGTACAGCAGATTGAGGTCCTGAGGAGCTCTTGCGACGGTGTTGGTACATCCTCTTATGGAGTAGCTGTTTAGTTTCTCAAATGTAACGCTCACTGCACTCTTCACTACACTGAATGGAGTAGACTGCATTACTTTGTTTATGGCTCAGGGTTTTGTCCTTAGGGTGGACAAGTTGTTGTCTTAAAGTGTTTGTGGGTTTGAAAAAGACAGGAATCTCATACTGTCTGAAAATCCTCTGAAGTTTTTCAGACACATCCAGTGGAGACATTTGCAGCCCGTGCCGATCCACTCCAAAGAGAACCAGTGGAAACGAGGTTATACAGTCTTAGTTCATATGTTGCTATGTTTGCCATAAACTACACTCCTTCAATGGAAAATTACATAGATCTTCTCCCTTGTTCCATGCTTCGTGTGCTGACCTAAAAACAATTCACGAGTGCAGCTTGAATTATGAATTGCTGTTTTTAAACATAATAAATAACATTTGAAGAAAGTTATATTATTATTAAACAGTGGAATTGGGGAGATCCTCCATCAGACTTGCGTCCCTCCCTCTTCTGCTGGCGTCTCGCTGACACATAAGGGAAACGGAGCAGTTGTGTAGGTGGTTTTCAAGGATGGGAAAATGTTTTGCATACGGCAATGAGACAAGTGCAACAGCTGTGATGCTAGAGTTCCTCCGAGCGATCTCATTAATAAGACACTTTATGGTAGAAGCGTGAGCGTAATCCACATTAGGTGATGAGTATTTTGACTTATTGATATAAAAATAATTCCCTGCGTGAAAATGAACCCTGCAGTTGATTCATGAAGACGCAGGTGTGAGGTCATAGCACCATCTCTTTAAAGTAATTCACAAGTCTTAAGATATATTTTAATGAGCATTACAACTTATTTACTGTCTGTGTAATCCTTCAGTCATCCAGTTATGATTCATAGTAAGAGAAAGGGAGGAGTTATCTACATGGAAACCGTCAGATAGATACAGGGTGGTCCAAAAGTCACTGACACTTTTCAATAGCTCCTATTATTCTTAAGTTATGCTCACCAAATTTTAGTAGGTAAACTGAACCTTCCGAGAGTTTTGGCAATATATACGGTTATAATTGTTCATTTACACTTGAACTTATCACTACTTAAACTACGGGAAGTAAAAATGACCTAATATAATAAAATAATGTTTTTTAAGTGTCCACCATGTCGGGTTTCACACTGAATAGCCCTATCCAACACACTTTGCGTAACATTTGAAAGCATTTCCGGGCTTATGGCTCTTATTTGATCCTCGATATTAAGTTTTAAGTCGTTTATTGTCTGAGGTTTAGCCCCAAAGGAGGAAATTGGGACTAGTTAGGTCTCGGGAGATCACATACTGCCCCTGTCTTTGAAAACGACTTATTATTCCTTTAATGGCATTTATGCTTGTGGTATCTCTGGTATCAAAATGTCGATGGTAACACCGCTGGGTTTCTGAATTTGACCCATGTGACTCAAAGTACCACTGTACAATGAGGGTTTGTTCCTCGGTGCTATATTTGCTCATATTCATGTCAGAAGGGTAGTTCTAAATGCTCTGTAAAAATATTTAGAGACAATAGAGTTATGCATTTTTTTTGCAAATGTCAATGACTTTTGGGCCATCCTGCTTAAGTATCCACCAGTAATCTGACCAGAACTGAAGAAGCGGCTTAGATGAGACGCAAAACACCTTCACAACTTTTTCTGCAGGTGACAGATTTAAATTTTACTTTTACTTTGTTTTTTTTTTATGTTTTTATTACCAATGCTTTTTGAATGTAGTTTTTATGAGTAGCCAATTGTCTCATATCACACTGCAAAATATCTCAATAACCAGTATTCATCATTATTCCATATGTTTTTGTCATACTACTAAACAAGTTGAAAAATAATACTGCCTTCAGCAAATCTCTTATTAGCACAGCAATCAGTTTATGAGTGAAAAATGATTTGACCTGTAAGCTATTAGTCTTTGAAAATAAATTGGTATATCCCAGGTTTTTGGTCTAAAGACATTAATAAAGCATGGTCCTATGGCTATAATTACATTGTGCATCATACACAAGTATGTTACTGTCCATAGTAAATGAATCATTAGGCTGTTGACTGATGGTGCGTTCATGGTGCTGAATGAGTGTTGGTATAAAACCCCACTGATAACAGCTCATGTATGTAGCCTTGATAAAATGTGGGATAATTGAGGCCCATTAGCTCATATGCAATTTGTCACCATTCACATCATTACAAAAGAGTTTCTGTCAGCCTCTCCATCATACAGTCATTTGGTAAGGTTATTTGTCAGTGTACTTTGTCATGTAGGACAAGATATATTTGTGTTTACGTGTTCATTATTTATGACACTAATGCTTTCATTTATTTGGACTGGCCAGAGGGTAAAAGATTGCGTATGGTCATATTGTGATTATGCTATGGTTATATTTAGCACACTAATTATATCCATCCATTCAATGTTTTTTATTATGACTGTACTAAAATCTTTTCCTGGGATCCAGAATACACACTTTTTCAATACTTTACAAAGATGTGAGTCTGGTCACTGGTCATCTTGTTTTCAAATGACCGTGATTGACAGCTCTATTAGCCAATCAAGGACACGCATGGTTGCCATATTGGAAATAAAATAAAGGAAAAATATCACAGGGAGCTGAAAAACATTGCGGATTGCTGCAGAATCAATGGGCAAAGCACTAAACTGTCAATCTGAGGTGAGATAAATTAGTTTTATTTGTAAATCATAGGTGATCAATGCGGTTCTTCGTTTCACATGTGTCACTGAAAAAAACAAATCTGATTGCACGATCACGGTTGACCGGGCTTGAGACGCAGTGGAGGATGTGGGGACCAGACTGATATCAAGACGGAGATATCATTCTGGATTTGCCAGGCAACTAAAATCATGTATGGTGTTCAGAGAGTCGGGGTTTTAACACATTTGACATAGTGTGCATTAAACGTGTGATATTTTAATAAACCAGAGGAGGGGTGTCCTCTAAAGTCTCTAAACTGTCCCAAAGTCCCACAACATACGAATCGCAACCATAGGAACAAGCTTAAAGAGAGAGTATTATGCATGTTTGAGTAATTTAGCGATCTTTCTCGGGCTCTATTCGAACCCTCCTCATGGTTAGCTGTAGATTCTGTCCAATGCTCCTCCCACAAACTTATGTCATCCATGCACCTACAAAGCACTTCCTCATAAATATACAAAAGCGTGATAACAAACTGTACACAAGAACTTGACAAACCTGATGAGATGTGCAGTAGTTTCATTAACGAAAAGTACTCTGATTGTGTTGTGATATCGCTCTGGAGGGGGAGGACTTAACACGGAGAGCAAAGGGACTCTCTCTTCCCTTTGCTGTCCGTGTTGAGTCCTCAAAGAATCTTTCAAAACAGTTAAATGTAGCACGGTGATCTATATATCCTCATTTTGTTAATATGCAGCAAATAACCGGGTAAGACTTTTTGAAATTCCAAATGCAATTATTTTGGTCCATAAAAAGTAAAATGAGAAAATCTGATATCTTATGTAACCACCCACCACCCCATCCCACATCTTGCTGTCTGCTAAAGGTCACGTATTACTTGTGTTATGTATGCTTTTTCTATGTGTACCTATTTATCATTTTGTGCTGGAAACATAATTATATGCAACCCGAGGGAATACTAACGCAACAGTAGCCACATAGAAGGGGCTTGGATGTTCCCACTTGCAGCTGTACAACACACAACACGCAAAACACAATATCACCGATATTACTGAACAATAACCAGCCCGTAAAACAATCTCCTGGCCTCCTCTTGTCTTGGGCTGATTAAAGGGATGGGTCTGCTAACGTGCTATTATTTGAATTCTTTGATTTCAGAGCTGCAGTGTTTTGATTGAGGTTACAATTCCCTTTTATACCGCCCTGTGTTGTTGAGAAATACAGTATGATGCGAGGGTGGGGGGGGCTATGGGTGTCGGTTGAAAATGTCTAAGCAATCAAAAAAGTGAAACAACATCCCTCTTGTAAGACAGCTGGAGCAGAAATTCTCGGGTATGTGTTTGTAAAGTTGTAGTCAAGGTGCTCGCTTTAAGTTTATAACCATACGACCTTGAGAATGCCTGATCTTGTGTCAGACGCTAAGCAGAACTGGGTCTGGTTAGTACTGGAATGGGAGATACGCAAACGGTTGTTGGGTCCTTAGGCAAGACACTTCACCCAGCTCGCCTA
The DNA here is from genome assembly GCA_019594935.1 of Periophthalmus modestus. Lineage (NCBI taxonomy): Eukaryota > Metazoa > Chordata > Actinopteri > Gobiiformes > Gobiidae > Periophthalmus > Periophthalmus modestus. The sequence goes on from JAIEZT010001318.1 coordinate 23,242,249, forward strand.
GTGTGAATGTGGTGTGAAAGTGGCGAAAGTGGCGAACTGGTGGTGGTGTTTGGAAGGGCTGATGGAGCAGATTGGCAGGCATGTCTGTCAACTACCCCAAGGCAGCTCTGGAATAGTTCACAACAACTGAGTGTGGAGTGAACTGGGTAACATGAAAGAAGCTCTCTAAATCCAATGCATTATGATTTTGTTTCACATTTGTTTACTATAGTACCTGATGTACCTGAAGTGCTGGGGTGATTCTTTTGCAATAATATTAAAAGTGTATTGTGATCTATTCCGTGCTGAATCTTTATTTTCATTTTGACATTTTTACATTTGCTTTGCTGGTTAACTGTTGATTTCACTCTTCTTTCTCCCATTCTTGCGAGAGAGAAGAATTTGCCATTGTTTTGATTTAAATCCCTTTGCCTCAGGTTTTTTCCTTCTCTCAACCTAATTTTTTGTCCTCCTCTGTTGTGTTCTCCTTTTGCAGTGAAGCGATCAGTAGATTTTAAATCGCGGGGCGTTAAGTTATTCCCTGGCAAAGACTCCAGCAACAAGTTTTCAATATGTGAGTTCACATTTCAATGTCACTATGGCTAATGAACTAACATGTGATGGCTTGGTATCGCTTGGACCTCTTCTTTTAAAGTTTGCATTTTGCTTTTTTCTTGAAACTCTTAAAAAGGCTGTTAAATATTTCTAAAATCCTCCCAAAAAAATGCTCAAAAATGGATGAAATTGGGTGTAAAAATTGTCAGCCTTTGTAAGAGTATGTTTGATTGCTGTGTTGTTTTGTATATGTATTTTGACTTTTGCATGCTTTGTCACAGTTTGCTATAATCACTGCTTGTTCTGATTAGCATAACCATGTTTGATTCTGAGCTTGCTTTGAGCTTGTTTGGGGTATGTGGATTCACTGTTGTAATATTGTTTTGCCATGTTTACTTGTCTTTTACTTACTAAACACAAAAATACATATAGAAAAGATGAATAATGTGCAACAAGTTCCTGTTTCGATCTTTAAAGGATTATAGAAAGATTAAAGATTACGAATGTCACTGTAGTTTGTGAACTGTCTGAAGGTGGCACCAGTTTGCAAGAATGTGTGGCACCACTTTATTATAACTGCACCATAATAAGCCTTAATAAAGCATGAAGAAAGACAGAATTCATACTGCGCAGATTAAGACTATTCAGGTTTAGGAACTACTTCATTAAGAGTTAGTCCAATGAGGTTCATCTGGTCTCTCAGATTCTTTTTCAAGACCAAGGTTTAGTTTGTTTTCATACCTGACCGTTTCGACTGCTCACTAATGGCAACATGATGTTGCTGTGACGTGTCCAATCAGCTGATTTAAACAGGTTTTGGCCTCCGTCTTTGAACTCACTTTCCAAATGGTACGTAGACTACATACTGGAAAAGATCAAAACGGGACACACACAGAAACTAACCACCGAAACACAACAGACAGCACGGGGAACATCAAATCGACCATTTCTGACCACGGCGAAAGAGAGAACCACATTATGGACTGAAACAGAGAAGCATCATAGGGACAGAGGAGAAAAAACATCATCACTGGGTTAAAGATGCAATTGAAATACAGAAATGTGGCCAGGTGACTATAAACCGGGACGAGGGGGCTTTTTACACACCTGGGAGTCCTGAAACCCGGACTGTAGATGGCGCTGTCATCCTGCCTCCACCGGTGCGAAGATGACCCAAAAAACCTGTTTAAAAGAAGAATGGCTAGTGAGCAGTTGAAACTGTCAGGTATGAAAACAAACTAAACCTTGGTCTGGAAAAAGAATCTATTAAACTTGGTAAGGAGTTATTATAAAGTGTTACTGAATTCACTTTCACTATGCATTTCTAAGAGAAAAATGTGTTTCATTTTTAGTTAAATAAAAAAAAAAAAAATTGCCATGATTGGGTTTGGTAAAAAAATGTAGTCCACATAATGTTAATCCAGTCGGCCATGTAAACTCTTTTAAAAATGTTATAGAGAATTGCTAAAATTGGTTAGTTTTGAACTGTAACTGGTTCATTTGAAAACTCTTACAAGACATTCTGTAGAAATAACAAATTAAGACATCTCAAGGCTACTACCACTTCCATATTTTTAGCATATTTTACAGCCCCTTTTCCACTTGTAGTTTTCTTATTATTCCTTCTGGGTTCTGTCTTTTACAGACAAATGCACCTAACCTTCATCTCTCTTTTGTGCTCGAAGGTCGCCATTTTTTCAAACCACAGAATATTTCATTCTTCCCTCAGCGTTTAATTACAAACACCTCATTGCTGCATTATTTATTTAAATATATGTTCAACCTCTCGAGCATTATTACCGCAAATGCATTTGTGCAAACCTGCTGAAAGAAGGCAAGGACGTAAATGTTTCTATGCATAATAAAAGTATAAACCAGTGTGAGGGTAGAATTCAGCAGTGGAACAGTTTGAAGAAGTAGACAGTGTTACCACCTACTAATCATAGACTGTATATATAAATGGACATAGCTAACAACGTTCCAAATAGGAAGTGAGCATGAGCGCACTTCCAGCTCCATCGAATCTGGCTCCAATTCACTTTCTATTGAAAAAACGTCGCCCCTCTCTCTATAACTGCTGCTGTCAGGCTTGTCATTTTGCTCTTAAAATGTTCGTATTAACCCACTCTACATGATCTTGGTGTTTTTATATGGCTACTGTATCCGTAAATCGATACGAACATTAAAAAACAGACCAATGAATTTCTTTCCCCAAGGTCGCTCCTGCTAGCGTTAGCAGCAGGCTTGATTGACAGCATTGCTAAGTCAGGAAGGGGCGTTACCTTGAACAGCCTCACTCCGGATTGGTTCTTTGGTTGCTATGATACTCTCAATCGGATTCCCAATATGGAACTCCGCTCCAAATTCGCCCCTGTAACTGCTAGCCTCGACAAGCTTCATTTGGCTGGAGCTGAACACTATGGGTGAAGTCACGTAGTCCACTTCTTTATACAGTCTATATCACTCATTTAAATCATATATTGTTTAAACACTGTTTTAAAGGTGCTCTATGTAACTTTTTCCTGTAGAGAGTTCGCTGTCATTGAGACGTTATTGCTTTTCCTGGAGCGATCGACAGTATAGTATTAAACCTGACTATATTGCATCTATTCAATTGCAGGTGTTTTTATTGCTCACAAATACCTTGAAAGGCCTTCCGTGAGAGGCCTCTGACCAGTTTACCGTCCTTGTCTCCATGGAGATAGGGATAATTTTAACACCTCATTGTGGAACGCTCCGATTAAAGCAATAGCGTCACAATGAAACAAGAAAAGTTACACAGTACACCTTTAAAATGGCACGTAAAACAGAAGGCAAATCTCATTAACCCATCTTCTGTTCTCTATAACCAGTTTAAATGTTTTAGCTGGGTAAAGGGAAATCAAATATAGTGAGATAAGAATAAGCAGAGTCACAGTTCATTTCACGCAGGCCTATTGAACTCAAAATTATTTGTGATAAATAAGTTTGGGTCCACATTCTGCCACATAAAGAAAAAACCCTATGAAAATATATGCTTTATCTGCTCTGTTTTTACATCACACTTGATCTGAAGATGTATTTAAATTTGTCTGTCTTGTGCATGATGGTAATAGTGCATTTTGATCTTTGAGGACCTTCTTGCTCGTTGTCCTTGTTTGCTTGCTTGTATACGTGCTTATGTGTGACCAGCTGAATGTCCTATACTATTGTGTGGTCGGATCTGATCTTTATTGCCCATTTCCAGTTGATGTTTGTAGTTATCTCAGCAGCGTGTTCACATTTCTGTCGTCATGTTCTCCTCGTGTGTGAGTTATTGTGTATTTGTGTTCTCTGTCTGCCTGCGTTGCTCCGCACTGATACTGTTAGCAGTCCCTGTGATAGTGTTAATAGTCCAGATGGTCAAATTAGCCGCTTCAACAAAGCAACAAACTTTGTGCTCCAACAAGCACTCGAGCGCTCGTACACACCAAGCCACCTGCTGCTTTGATGATAGACTTAACATGTACAAGTATGTCCATCCCGCTGTCCGGAAGAGACAGGGGGTAGCGCTCACCACACTTAGCTAACTTTTAACAGCATTGTGTTGAAGAAAAAGGTGCACTATGTAGCTTTTCTAGTGGGGGATCTGCTTGTCTTCATGGAGATATTACAGCCTTGCCTGCATGTGTTTTCATTGGCAAACAACCATGCAATCTTATTTTACCTGGTAGTGCCAACTGCTTGTTTCCATGGAAATAGATTAGCTGAATCTTATACAGTGGTCCCTTATTTACGTTCTGAAAATAATCCGCAATAGGCGAAATCCGCAAAGTAGTCAGCTTTACTTTTTACAATTATTATATATGTTTTAAAGCTGTAAAACCCCTCACCACACACTTTATACACTTTTCTCAGACAGGCATTAACATTTTCTCACATTTCTCTTCAAACCTTTGTATACTCGTACTGGCCTGGCTCTGCATCATTCTGCTACTCGTTGTCATGAATCGCTGTCAGCAAAGGTTTCAGCACTTCAGAGTCACACTGCTAGCGAGTGAACATTTATGTAAATTTGGCTGAACACATTCTGTACTGTACAGGAGACACGGCACGGAGGAGACTGATGGACAATGGTCTACAGTGCCTTAGCCAATCAGGATGCAGAACACAATGCACGTTCAAACTCTGTAATAAAGCATGCAAAACTTCCCAAAAAAAAAAAATTAAAATAAAAAATGCCTGAAATAACAAGGCCTTGTGATATAGCGAGCGACCACTGTACTGAGAAAAAATTTCAACAAAGCAATAACATCTCCATGGAGAAGAGCAGGTGGTAGACCCTCCACCAGAAAAGTTACCTAGGGAACCTTTAGGATAGTAATTTTGACAAAGTATAACTGGTGAGTACTGTGACTGAGTACTTTGAGGTTGGAGACTCTATTGATGGCCAGCCAAAGTACTGTATAATCCTTACATACACGTATACATACATCTTAATTTGAAAGCTGTATCTTCTCTTGCAACGTTAAAATAAAATTGGAGTAACAACAAAATCACAAACTTGAATGTGAATATTCATTTTAGCTTAATACAGAGAGCTAACAGAGCAGTGGCAAGCTAAAATATGAACGCGTGTGAAAGCATCTCATCTCTCTCCAAAGCATTCTTGGAATATTTTGTGTGAAAATAAAATTAAATGAATGACTTCTTCATTTAGACAAAAAACAAATGCAAATCAGCAAATTAAAAACAGCACGAGCTTTAATTTTCAATTTGAGGATTGTCAAGAATTGCCAATCACCCAATCAAAATAAATTGTTTTTGTTCTTCAGTGGTGAAAAATATTGCCCCATCAAAGAGAAGACACGGAGTGGTGTAGAGCTGATCAGTGCAGTTGAGTGTATAATTCACCAGGCCTTGTTTAAATGCTGTATTTCAAAGCCTTACCCCCTGCCCAACTCACAGCACCTGGGGGTTGTGCACCTTCTCCTTCCGACAGAGAGAATACGGCTACAGCTCTGAACCACCATTCTGACTTTGCTTTTCCATGTAGGCACTGCTGACCCAGACTATTAATAGGGTAAATAGCTGGAAAATACTAGAATTCCTCCAATTTGCATAACATTATTAGCTTTTACAGTAACAGAAAACTTCATAAAGCAGTTTGCCTTCAGTATACGTGTGTGACAACAGCGAGAAACATCAAAATAAAGTGATTCAAGTTTCCAAAAGAGAGCGATTCCATGTGCATTGTTGTGAGAGAAAGATGGGAAACCTTAAGGATTATTCAAATAACTTAACCCCGACTATGAGCTTATTAAACAATAGCACACTCTCGACTTCTGCTCACCCAAACTGAATAAAAGTAGGTCATGAATTGGACTCACACGATTACTAGTAATAATTTTACAGCCTGCCAACTGAGCTATTAAAACACACAATAAAACCGGATTATTTTTCCACAAATAAAAAGGGAGCAAATTTAAATTGTGAATGGGGCAGAGCTACTTTTGAAACAGGCTTTGGAATTGAAAAGTTGTTTTTGTTTTGCTCTCACCCTAAAAGCGATATTTCTTTGGCAGCTCTAGAAATACACTGCAGATTATTCTTTTTCAGGCACAAGCACAGGAACATACCGTCCAACCCCAAAGCCATGTTTGTTGAACTTCTCAAATGCAGAACAAAATACTACCAAACTACTACTTTTGCTACTTCTACTAGTACTACTACCACTAATTTGGGACAGCTTCAATAATACTATAATAATACTAGTCAATAATACTAAATAGTCTAAAAAATACACTGTCAGGTATAGCCAGTAGCAGTGGTGGAAGAAGTACTCAATTGCATTACTTAAGTAAAAGTACAGATACTGGAGCAAAAAAATACTAAAGTAAAATTATCACATGAAAAAGTACTTGTTTAAAAATGTACTTAAAGAGTCAAAAAGTAGAAGTATTTTGCACATATTTTGAGCGCTTATGAAGCTTCAAATGTAGTGATTTTGATCAGGATTTTCTGAATTTTGAAACAATTGAATCAGTGTTTTTTTTTCTTAGCTGTTTTTATTTGTATAATTTTGTTTGCTCATACTCCTAACGTGTTAAAAAATAAACCCCTCAGGCTTTTCAGCAGGTCTCAAACAACAATACTTTTTTTTTCAGTCCTGTTGAAAAATGTAGTAGATGAGTAGAGAATACAGACACCTGCTTTCAGATGTAGTGAAGTAAAAGTAAAAAATATCCACTTAAAAATGTACTGAGGTAAAGATAGTAAAGTAAAGATACCACCTTTTTTTTTTAACTTAAGTACAGCACTTTACTACGTTTACTTTGTTACATTCCACCACTGGCCAGTAGTAAAAAAAAAAAATCCAGGTTTGGGGACAAGAAACAAAAACGAGCAATGCTGTGTCAAATTCAGTATTTTCTTTGTGTCATCTTTGTCTGTCGTGAAGAGTATTACTGTCTAGATTAGCTTTTGTTTGTTTGGGATTTTGTGTGGTGGTTTCATTTTTTTTGTCCTAACTGTATCTCCCGCATTGTCTAACCTGCTCTTCCTCCCCTCCTCTCTAAGCTGTGATAAGTGACAAGCAGAACTAACAGTAGGGAGCTCCAAATCTCCATAGAAATACTGAGCAGTTTCTGAAATGACAGACCTATTTTAGTCTAAAACATGGTTCAGGAAGAAGTTTTGGCCCAAATTAGAGCATGAGTCCTGGATAGCATTTCTGTCTAAACATGTTTTACTTGTATTATTATTTCTTGTCGCTAACTCTTGGCATGTCTTCTCTGTAGTAAACGAAGGAGGTGTGAGGCAAGCTTCAAACTCCTGTCCCGATCCAGGAGAGCCAGAGAATGGGAAGAGGCATGGCAACGACTTCAGGTGCAACATTTAACACTTTATACATACATTTTTAGTCACCACAATAATGAACATGTTTTGGTAAAAAAATAAACATAATAATCCACCTTTAAGCATGAAAACAAGTACTAGCTTTGCGGTTTAACTATTTGAAGGACTAAAGTCGGTTGTTAGAGGCTTGATCACTGCACGGTTGTTGGGTTATTTGGCAACACACCTTTTGCCAGCTCCATTCACTTATGTGGCTGGTTAGGCCTGTCCTGTATTAAGACTAAAATCTACCCAATCAAATTACATATTAGAAAATGTCTGTGTAATCCCTCAATCATCCAGGTATGATCCATAGCAAAAGAAAAATTAAATTCTATCAACCAAGCCGCTTCTTCAGTTCTGGTCATATTGCTGGTGGACACTGCCTTATATCTGAAAGGAGGAAAAGGTGAAGCGCAAGCACCGAGGGAAAAGTGAAAGAAGGAAGTGCTTGTGGATATCCAAAATGGGTCTTCAATAGATCTAAGAGAGCCAAAACACAGGACAACAGAGAATCAGAACCTAGGAGAAAAGGTGTAACTTTTCCCTACTCAGCTCATGTGTCTGAAAAGCTGCAGAGGATTTTCAGACAGAATGAAATCCCAATCTATTTCAAACCTTTAAACACTTCAAGACAGAAACTGGTTCACCCAACGGACAAACCTCAGAGCCACAAACAAAGCAATGTGGTCTACTCCATCCAGTGAAGAGTGCAGTGAGAGTTATATTGGAGAAACAAAACAGCCACTCCATAAGCGACTGTACCAACACTGTTGTGAGAGCAGCTCGGGGCCACAATCTGCAGTGCATCTCCATCTTAAAGCCACTAACAACTCCTTTGAAGACAGTGAGGTAGAGATCTTAGCCAAAGAAAAGGAATGGTTTGAGAGGGGAGTTAAAGAGGCAATTTTTGTGAGGAAAGACAATCCATCTTTGAACAGGAATAGGAGACATCATTTATTTCCTATTTATAACTGTATCCTCAGACCTAAATCGAAATGTCTTCACTCTAAAACTTTTGTGCAGCTGACAGCATTATTTTTTCTTTTCCAATGGATCATATCTGGACTGAGGGATTACACAGCCACCACAATCATGAAAATGCTGTGATAAAAACATAATGATCCACCTGTAGGCGAGAAAGGAGCAATACTAGCTTTGTGGTTTCAGTACTTGAATGAGCAAAGTTGGTTGTTCAGGGCTTAATCGCTGCACAATTGTTGGGTTAGTTGGCAGGACACGGTTTGCCAGCTCCATTCACTGTATGTGGCTGATAAGGAGGCCCATCCAGTATAAAGGCAAAAACTTACCTAATAAAATCACATGTAGCTTTTTTTGTGGAGTGTTCATCACTTGCTTGCCTCCACCTGCCTCCAAATATATATTATTGTTGAAATTGATCAATGGTTTTGGTCTTAATGGAGATATTTTTATGCAATACAGTACATAATCCATAGAAAATATATATAGCTCTCCTTCCAGTCTTTCAAATGTACTCTTGATTTTCTTTGGTAGCATTGGGAGCGAGGTGCACTTCACCTGTGGAGAGGACTACGTTCTTCAGGGCAGTAAAACCATCAGCTGTCAGAGAGTGGCTGAAGTGTTCGCCGCCTGGAGCGACCACAGACCCGTGTGCAAAGGTAAGAACTATAGTCTGCACTGCTCCTCTGCTCACACTGTGAATATACAGAGAAGGAGCTCATCATGTTAGCAAGGCCACAGGCCTCTCCTCACTTTCACTTTGAGCTGATGAGCAGTTTACTGTCGTAATAGCCCACTTGAGTGTCTGGCTTTGCAATGATAAATTATGAAACAAAGCACTTTATAGAGTCCAGTGTTTGAAAGAGAACACTTATTTACATGCTGCAGCTGTAGGATTGTATTATTTATAGAAGTTGATTTTCATATATGCTCAAATGCAAGAATTTACTATAAAATAGAGGTTGCCTTTCATATCTGTCATTTAGTAATTGTGTTCATAATTTCACTTCATTTTAATGTTATTTATGTAGCACATTTAAAAACAACTTCAGCTCCCCGAAGTTCTTCACATAAAAAGTAAACAAAAGATAACACGTTACATAGGTAAAGAACAATAAAACTTCAATCCTGTCTAGCAAGTATTAAATGCCAGGGAGAAGAAGAAGAAGTCTAGTCTTAAACTGCATTAAAGACTGAAAGGATCTGACAGGCAGGGGGCGCCCTTCCATAGTGTGGGTGCTGCCACAGAAAAGGCTCTGTCACCTCTGGTCTTGAGTCTGGCTTTGGACACAGCAGCAGGAGCTGGTCAGCTGACCTCTGACCTCAGGGCTCTGGGTGGAGTATAGGGCTGCAACTCTCTCAAATAAAGAGGATCCATAGAGTGCAGACATTTAAACACAATGCCATTTGGAATTCAACTCGATATGAAACAGGGAGCCAGTGCAGTACTTTATTCACTTTAAAACATAGTGAACAATTCAAAAGTTACTCATTTGGTTTGGCTATATGCCTCTCTCCTTTTCAATCTTCAAATTTTACTAAACATGTCCTTAATTTATTTTAGAGATACGGCTTTCAAATTCAGAATGGGAATAGTCGAAGCGTAATCCTTATATTTAAAAGAAAAAAAATGAAATTGTGGTGATTATCTTGCATCACAAAGAGCCTAGAATTTTATAAAACCTTCAAAAGCAGCTTTAAGTGTAGTTGTAGTCGTTTTGAAGTTGTTAATTAAAGGGAAAATCACCCAGAAATGATTTAAGCCACATTATTTTCAACATTTAATTATTCAGTAACTACATTCCAGTATTCTTAGCACACTCACACTCACCTCATACAGGGAGAGGGAGCGCTGGAGAGGCCGTCCGTCATGTTAAATGCCAAAGTCATTTGTCATGTTTCCCTTCACTGGGTTTTAGACTGATGCTCGGACTCATACTTTAACTTAAAACTCATAAACTCCTTTGGCTCATTTTTCCACACGTGCGAGACAGAAGTACTTTGAAATTCAAGCTTGTAATTGCTAGAATTTAGTATAAATGAATGGGAGGAGGGAAAGTGAAAAATCTCTCGCCGTTACTCGAGCTGGCTTTATTATTAAACCTGCACTTTTGAAAAGAAAGGAACAAAAGCTTGCTATTGTTCAGGTGAATTTGAATGGGACTATGCCAAGCGCTAATCATTTTTAGAGAGAAGAAAGTGAAACGAAACATAGGAATGGATAATACTGATCAATTTTAGGGTCTCAAACCTTGTACTATTTTTTAAGTCCGGATAAAAACTAAATTAATTAGTAAGCGCATCTGATGTAAAATTGAAAATGAACATATAATGAATCACTAATTTGATTCAGATTATGCGTGGGTCAGTCCCAGTTTGCCGAGTTCGAATAAGACACATTTTCCCTTCAGTCTCTATATTATATAATGTGTTTTCTACAATTTCTACTATTATTTGCACTTATAATAGGGCAGTTTGTGCAAGGCTAGAAGGCAGAAGATTTGTTGTATCGCCCCCTGAAGCGAAGGGCCATAAGAAAACCAAGACAGACACGTTGATAATAATAGCTTAGCTGACCCTTGTTTCCTCCTGCTGAAAGGTCATAGGTCAGGGGCACATGGAAGCGCCCAGGGAGCCAATAGGGATTTGACCACCACCCTCTGGCAGATCTAAGCAGGCCAGATGCAATTTGTCCCCCGGTCCTGCTCTAACGCCTTTGGGTGAGAGGACACAGTCTGACCACTATCTGCGGCTGCTCCTCCTGCGCACCTGACCCTGTTATATATGACCTTTGTTAGGCTTTTTATAACCAGACACTTCCTTGTACAATGGCTGGAGGATGTGATCTGGCCTGTACTAGTGAGCTTATGGGGAGCTGTGATTGGTCTGGGCCAATCAGGCTTGTTAAATTGCTCATTATCTAATATAGATGGGGCCCCTGCCCTTTGATTGGCGCTCTAAAATTGTTAATGGAGTCATCATTGCTAAATACTTCATAATAGGAGTTTTAATACTGTGTATCTGCCGACATTAAGTCACTCATGCATTTAAAAGGACCTTAGAAGCCAATCGTGGTAAGTAGAGAAAGTCAAAAGAGCAAAGACATCAGTGATCTTGTACAAATATAATGAGTACCATATTTGTGCATGCTTTGGGAAATTGTTTCTTACATTATTAAGCATGTATATTAGCAGGAATTTCTATTTCAGTTCACTAAACAACTTTTGAGCAAAACTATGATGATAATGCACCGTGCAGCTCATGGTGTTGCTAAGTAACTAGTGGATACTGTATTTGGCATTTTAAATATCTCACTATGGAGGGCAGTCTAACTCTAGGATAGTTGCTACCCACTCCCCCCGTACATGTGCCGTGGGCTATGTTACATACATGTTGCTCACATTGTACTTATAAATAGCATATGTGGGTGTAGGGAAAAATTTGAAAGATGGACTAAAAACACATTGATCATTAATGAAAACTGTAACAAGAGCTGCTGCAGCTGGTACAGTTGGTATCACAGTTATGTATTTCATGTATCTGTTTTGGGAGGGGATCTGTTGTAAAAATAAATCCATAAATCAATAAAATCATATTAATGCCACATAGAAATGAATGCATTGTTGTGACATCCCAGACAGAAACAGCCAAAAGGGAAAAAGTTATGTAAAAAAAAAAAAAAATTCCAAAAGCTATTTCCTCTTCAAGTGTTTGTGTTTGTCATTACTATGCAGGATCGCTCTGTTCCACTTTTTGTCTGAAATCCCAGAATAACCACTTTGAGGTTGTGTGAAGGACAAGATCCGTGCAACTGTGGAACCATATTGTTTTGGCTTTATGCAGTGCAGTACTTAGGGATCACGTTAGACAGGCAACACTACTGCGCTTCTTTGAGCAAGTTAAATATTCAGTGACAACTCTTTTAGTGGGAGCTGCGTTACTCAAAAGCACAGGGGGACAACATGACAATGGAATGTGAACTTAAAATGGACTCTTGTGAGCTTTGAGCCATTTTATAATGTTGTTACCTCCTCAAAAACATGCCTGGAGTTGTGTTTTGTTTCATTCACACATGTTTGAGTAATGTTTGTCTACATCTCCAAAGCTCAAAATGCTCTGTTGTGCTTTGTGATGTCATGTAGTGGTAATTTTCAACTTAACAGCTACATTTTACCTTTTGTTCACTAGGAATTGGCAAATCCAGCATCGAAATGATTCTTGTGAAGGTGTATGGAGTTTAAAACCACAGTGGAGCATTTCCTGTATTACCACGTGACATCACGAGGTGGAGTGTTTTTTGTTTGAGAGAAGAACTCAGCCTAAAAATTCAGAGTTTGTGTGTTAAACATGTGTGAATGAAACAAAACACAACTCCAGGCATGTTTTTGATGAAGAAACCCCATTATAACACAGATTGGAAGATAGCATAATATGGGCCCTTTAAAGGTGCACTATGTAACTTTTTTTCTATCTCCATGGAGACATACAGGTGGCACCATTGGTCAAGTTACAAGTCAGCTCACAGTAAGAATGAATGTTTTTTCCAAGATATTTTTGAGCAATAAAAAAACCTGCAATTGAATAAATAAGTTTCATGCCAGTTACATAGTATACCTTTAAAAACACAAAATTCTAATCCCGCAGTCTATGATAGGGAGTCTATGGCTGTGTTTTTAGTGAATTATTCTAGATATATTTTGCAGTTTAGAATTAACAAAATGCGAAATATTTAGGTACATGTGTTGCAAAAAGTCACAAAAAAGTAATTGCACTACTTAATACAGTATACTGAGTGATATGAACATTAAATATTTTGACTTATAACGTGAGCCAGAATCTGCTCAAAACTAGATCTCGCTATAAGACTCTCTCACGAATCATCCTCTCATTATGCCGTCAGTCTCTCGCTGTTCAGTGCAATAATAAAATGCCAGTATACCCTGACAATACAATATTCTGTATTGCTCTGAGGGGAAAATGGCAAAATATTGTTTTGAATTGCAGTTTCACTCTGCCATAGCCACAGTGTCTGGGGGACGTTAATGATATCTTCCTCCCTGCTGGTTATTTATTTGTGCACCCACAGGTAATGCCAAAGATATATTTTGAACAGTGAAGTGGAATGCTGCCTCTGGCTACATAAACATACTAATGCAATCCAATGAGGCAGTTGCATTGCTGTTAAAATGAAATGTAATATCTGACACACAGGCGAAGTGCTACAGGAGAAGTCACTAAACCACAAATTACACTTCATAATAACTTCTCTGTGTACAGCCTTAATAAAGTAGATACTTAAACCATAATGAAAAAAAAGGTTATTCAAATGATTCAGGCTTAGTAACACTTTAATGTATCCTATAACCTTTTATTAGTTTACCCTTAATAAACTATTTGTTCATTATGATATATGTCTTTCTTCATCAGGGCCGTGCGTCAGCTATTTTTGGTTGAAAGAGCTAAAGGGGGGCTAATGTCTTCAATGTGGGTGCTCACTTAACATGTTAATTTAGAGCCTTTTAACAATCGAGCGTACTCCCTACTCCCTACCATGTTTGCTCTTTTAAACAAGTTTAACTGTAGTTAACTCCCAGTAGTGATTTACAAAAACTAATATGGAATCCTTTTTAATTGGAGTCTCATTTTGAACAACATTTTTAAACATGATGGATGTATATTCTGTGAAAGTGGGGCAAAAATCTTTGGGAGAGCTATGGGGGTGCATTGACCAGTCTAAGGGAGGCTAGTACCCCCTCAAGCTCCCCCCTGGCGTTGCGCCGTTCTTCATGCTTTGCTGAGGTTAATTAAGATGCAGTTATTATTAAGTGTTACCAATTTATTATTACTACTGTATTGTGGTGGCTATGTTGTGTTGGGAAGTAAGTGAACATTTTGTCCCTGAAAACTTAAAGGTCCTATATGATGCAAAACTGACTGTTGTGAACTTAAAGCCATGTTATAATACTGTTACCTCCTCAAAAACCGGAAACAACATTATAACCTAGATCAGAAAATAGCGTAATATGGGACTTTTAAATGAGCTAGAATCCATCTTTTGCCAAACTTTAATCCTTTCCAATGCCATTTACCAGTTTTGCCACCTTCCCCCATATGCCTTTGCCACTCACATTGGTAGGGCTGAGAGTAGCATTCATTTGTCTGCTTGATGTAGTGTTGCACGACTGTCTGACAGCTGTCCGTGATGTGGCTGATGCCTGGGCCGGGCTCAGTCTCACGCAGCAGAGCCACAAGTGCCCTTCACTGTGTTCTGCATTGATTTCTGTGAATCTTCTGCCACAGCTCTGGTCTCAGCCCACTTCATTTTAGCACCATGTCCATGCCCTGCCTATAAATCCAAGTCCTAAACATGCTTCTTTGACATGAGGTTTAAGCGGCCCAATCGGGATTGTGCCTTTACATATCACACTCAGCCATCAAAATTTTCAGCCAGTGGAAAATCTAGTTCTCGGTCATATCTCGCTTTAGCTTATGCATTCAGAGCATCCTAATTATTCACCACAATGGGTTTATAAGTGTTTTACAACTTTCAGAGGCCCCGTATAAAGGGCTGTATAAAGTAGTGGACTAAGAGAGTGTGACATCACCAACAGCGTTTGGCTCCAGTCAAATGAAGCTTGTCGAGGCGAGCAGTTATGGGGCAAATTTGGAGCTGAGTTCCATAGTATCCATGAGTATCATAGCAACCAAAGAACCAATCCTGACGAAGCTGATGAAGGTATCGCCCCTTTCTGCCTGCACCGCTGCTTTAGGACTGAGTTGGTGCTTAGCAATGCTGTCAATCAAACCTGTTGCTGATGTTAACGTTAAGGAGTGACATCAGAAAAGAAGGTGCATGATTTGTCTGTTATTAATGTTCATATCTTGATTTATGGACACAATAGCTAAATAAAAACACCAGGATCTTGTGGACCAGATTAGCATGAACATTTTAAGACCAAAATGACAAATCTGACATCAACAGTTACAGAGAGAGGTGACAGTTTTTCAATGTAAAGTGAATTGTAGTCGATGGAGTCGGAAGCGCACCCATAACCACTTCTTAACTGGATTAACTGGATCTTAAGTAATTCCTTGACCCACAGTCAGACCATTGTGGACTGAGAAGAACATATTTGCAGTAGCAGTTTTGAACGCTCTAATTCACTTTTTCAATTGTTGCTCAAGTCTTTACATTTTTACATTTGAATATAGCAGAGCACCACTCAGATTTGACCTTTACATTTAGACCAGCCAACAGCTAAAGTGGAAACTCATTACTAACTTTTCAGAGCGAGTCAATGTGCCAACAAAAGATACACGCCAGCAGATTTATTAAAGGGTCACTTTCGTTAAAACTAAAATTAAGCTAAGTGGGAAATATATTTATTCTGAAAACATGCTATTTTTTATCTCATTGGTGAAGTGACAGTGACAGGAGAAGATAAATAATAGGGGCAGTGATGGAGCGGTAATCACCTTTACAGACACATTAAACAATTATAAAACTGAATAAAAATAAACTACAAAAACAGTAATTAATTCACAATGTCCTTCTGCCCACTGCGGCGATGCTTTATGAGCGATATGGGCAGAGAGGCACGGAGTCCATGTGGCACCTTGATTAATGGACAGATGGTTGGGCTCCAGAGCCAGCCCACTCCCAGTCTGTATCGTGTGAACTCAAGGGAGGCACAGTGCGAAGAGCCGAGGAGGCCACTCAACCGAGGGGCTTCAGCTATACAGTGATCTAGAGGTGGTGGGGATCAACTAATTATCAAGAAGATATTTGGAGAAGTATTTATTTGAGCGAGTAAAAGTTTACTGTCTCAAAAGTTAGCAATATGTCATAATAAGTCGTACACTCAAGACCAGTGAATCTGTAGCTATGTAAATGTTTTAGCCAAGGCCATTGTTGATTCTTGAGGTTATGAGATTAGGAGAACGTGAAGCAAATCTTGTTAGTGCTCTTACCTCAACATGTTGGAGTTTGCATCTTGGGTGTGTTTCCTCGAGGTGTAAGGTTCAGGTATACTTTAGGTTCTCTGTGGTGAAATTTGTCCTCTGCATTTGACCCATCCTTCAATGCTGGTGGGGCAACTTGTCTGTGGGACTCATTTGCAGATCTTGAGCTAGGTTTGATCAGGACAACCGTGCTGGAGGATTTTGGCTATTATGGATATTTTAAGTCACATCAAACTGATCTGCTAGGTAATCTTGACCAGAAATTTGGCTGAAAACCTAGGACAGCTCTACTATTGACCACTACTTCCCACATGTTGGCCCAGTATCACAAACTGAAAGATAAGTAGAAAGAAGAAAAATATAGTTTAGTCTTCACTGTTCTTCCACCAAGTTCTGGAATTTCAATAGATTTGCCATTTACAAGAGCTACTGGAGGTAGAATAGATTATATATATTTACATTTTGCCTACTATATATATAGATATATAAAAAATATATATATATATATATATATATATATATATATATATATATATATATATATATATATATATATATATATATATACATATACACATACACATATATACATATGTGTGTATATGTGTGAGGCACCCATTAGGGGCCTAAGTGATTATGCTCATTAGACCAAACTAAACAAAAGCTGTCTTAGTTTCAGTGTAGTTAGTGTTTCCCTTCAGATAGATATAAGACAGTGACCACCACCACCAGAACTGAAGAAGCAGTTTGGATCAGCATCGAAGTGTTTTCACTCCAACAACTTTTTGTACAATTGATACATTTAAATTTTTGCTTTACTATGGATCATACCTGGGCGACTGAGTGATTACACGTATTATTGATATATAGTGGGTTATGCAGGAAACACCGAGCAAGAAAGGCAAGCGAAAATGAGTGTAACACATGAATAAACCACTTTATGGAATCAAATGCTTAAATCTGGCCCTAGGGTTTAGCTTTGCAGAGATACACTAGACTAAATGACAATCTGTCTGTGTATGTGTCTGCGCACTTGCCCATTAGAGCTCCGAGCACAGACAGCCATAGGAACGCAGTGTGCCAGCCTAATGATGTCATCAATCATCCTCTCTGTCCATTGGTCAATCCATCTCGGCCGCAGGCAGCCTGTTAAAACAGTCTGTCCGGGCCGATCTCCGCTGTAATCTCGAGTTCTGCGTGATGCCAGTGCTTCATCAAAAGTTTCACATTTGATTGAAGACTATTTGAGCATCACGTCCCGGCGACGTTGTAATATTGAAGAACGTTTTTATGTGGACTTAACAGTTTCATAAAAGCTGTCATGTATTATAATTAAACGTGAAAGTGATTGCCTGTCGAGCGTAGAATCCAATATGCCCTCAAAGCATTTGCTGTCAAAATGAAGGCGTGATGTGTTCATTTTAGCTCACCTGTCGACTTAGTTTGATGTCTTTTAACTTTATTAGCTGATTAATCTTAGGAGGTATTTCCAATAGATGACAAGAATTTTGCACATGTTCATATGAATGGTTTATGCATACAAATTTACACTCAAAATGTCAGAATTAGTTATCATAACCATTGTGAAACTGTGGAACAATCTAGACACAGCAGGTGGCTGACCGTACATCACAAAAGTTACACAGTCCACCTTTAAATTAAGTCCAGCTTCAATCCAATTTCATTTGTGTACAACTTTGAGTTGTTTGAGTTGAGTCATGTCCATTTAGCCCAAATCTATTATTCATTCATCTTAATTCATCAATTAGTTTACCATTCACTAAGACTCTTTTCTTCTTCAAAGAAAAAAGAAGAGAAGAATTCTTTTCCTCCTTAGGTGTTTTTTTTTTTCTTATCCCACGATAAGTTTCAATATTGTAAGTCTAAAAGAAAATTGCTAAATTTCCCCAGATCAGAACTCAGTAGTGTAGCTCTTTCAACCAGCAACAGCATAAAATGCAGTTTAACCAACAGGTCTCTGCTGGGCCACTCGCTCTGTGCCATTTCCAAATGAACCCTCCAGTAGTTTTCCTTAGAAAGTCATGCATATGATTTGATTTTATTTTCATTTTGTGTGTGTATTGTATTGTTCAGTCGGGCTGCGGGTTCATGGACATCATCGTGAGGGAGGGTTAAGTGTTCCTGGTATGCTTGGGCAGTTTTTGCCCTATGGATGATTGGACCCGAGCCCTCCGCTACAGGGACGACACGCACAGCGCAAAGGCCATCCTACTGAGAGCGAGAGAGTGAGATACGACCGGAAAACGGGGACATACTTTTGCTATGCTACAATGAAAATCTCTCTAACCTTCCCTATGCTGGTGATGCGAATAAGTTATACTCCAAAGCTATAAAACAAAGCCAAAAACTTGGAAGAACTCAGCAAGGACATTGGAGGAACAGTAAGAACGTGAGCAAAGTGATCATTAAATCTTGGTTTAGATCCCAGCAGTCTATGCAGTTTGAGAGTCCTCGGGGTCCCTGTTAACTTGATTTGATTAAGTGATAGTATGCTCTGCATCTGCCTAGAGCGTAAGTTAATAATGGTTATGATTTCCACAATATGCATAGATTTTTACTGGACTTTCTTTGTGAATTTAATTGTTTGTTTTTTTATGTTTTGTTATGGTGTAATTTGTTTGGGCTTTTATTTATTTATTTATTTTTTTACTATATGTCAATATAGATAATTCGATAAAAAGACACAAGTTTATTTTACAAAGGACGGAACAACTGTCAGGGACTAATAAGGAATATAATGATTGCACTGAAAACTAAGATTAACTTTGACTACTGTAATCTTGGTTGCCATAGGCCTGTCTCAGCAATAGATGGGAAATATACATTGTGTAAAATGTACTTTATTTGCAGGGCTAACATTGACAGACACCAATCCACACTCACATTATCTCAGTATGCTCTAGAGTTCAATACTCTTGCATGTGTGTTGATGGTGATAGACAGCTGAAGTGCTGCAGGATGAACCTGCAGTAGCATCATATATTCTCCTCTCACTCTCACTCTCGTTGCATGGACTTCATTATTAAAATTTACAACAAATCCAAGCCACAACCTCTGGGCTGAGATACAGAAGCTACAGTATCAACAGAGTCAACACCTGCTTGTCTCTGTCGGCATATTATTGCTTTGCCTGGAATGCTCCACAGTATGACAACCGTGCATTTATTCTATCACTCAAAAATATGTAAATGTTTAGGTGTAATGCCATACTGTGGAACATTCCAGTCAAAGCAATAAAATCCACCAGAAAAGTTCTGTGATGCACCTTTAACTCCGCACACTATCCATGAAGTTAATCCTGCAGTATAGCAACACTGTACATCACTTAAAGTACATGAATAAAAAAGGTTAGAGAGGAAGGCCGAATGAGAGACGGTGACAGGCCAAAGAGAAATGGCATTTAATATAAATGATGGGATGTTAGTTCCTTTGGTAATTCTAGTGATAACTCTTCTCGCACTATCGCTAAAGCAACACGGTGCCCATTCCGCTGCTGGCACGATGAGGGGCTGGCCATTTGTCCAGGCCACGCTGATTGAGCTGTCAACACTCACGCATACACACGGACACACGCACACACAGAGCGACAGATAAATCACTCTTCACATGCCGCTTCAGAGCTCACTTCTGCACAGCTATGTACAGTATTAATGATCACAGGAGAAGGTCAGCTGCAGATGCATGGAGAATGAGAGGGGAGGGAGACAGTTAGGAGTCTCAAGGGTCTTGTACACAGAGTCTCATAGTACTGTTCGATGCACTACATTAGACTTAGAACAACAAATAGAACCGTTTCTTTGGAGACAGCGAAGTAACTTGAAGAACACTGGGAAATATTTTATTTTCTTGTAATGAGAAGCCACTTAAGGCAGCTGTACCCAAACAGACAATTTATTCACAGATCAGATTAGGGATGTAAAATACAAAAGTGCAATATCTTCTTCAGTAGACTGGAAAGATAATTGCGCTTACATTATTAAGCTGAAGTATTTCTGTATAACTGCACATTTTATAATCTAAAGCTATGTTTTTTAAGCGAGAGAGTCACAATATTGTTTCATTTGGAGTACTTTCCACTATTAAAAGCTAGAATGAACCGACTACAGTATTATATTCTTCTAGCTTAATTGGTTGTTGTAATTTTTGCTTTAACTAATTTATTTTTATTTTTTATGCTCATCATCATCATCATTATCTACTTGAGGTATGGTACGATACTAGTTTTACAATATAAAAAAAGATATTCAAACCATATTAACTTACTGAGTGTGATACTATTATGAAATGGATTGCAGCTTCATGCCGTCATTCAGTATATACATTTATGAGGTGAAATCACTGTATATATAAACGGACATGGCTAACCTACTAGCCGACATGTCCCAGATAGGAAGTGATCAAGGGCGCTCTTCCGGCTCCATCAACTCAATTCACTTTACAATAGAAACCTGTCACCCCGGCCCATAAGTGCTGCTGACAGGCTCGTCATTTTGGTCTTAACATGTTCGTATTGACCTGCTCTACATGATCCTAGTTTTTATTTCACTATTGGGTTCATAATTCAAGAAACTGGCCCACCCTAAGGACAAAACTCTGAGGCTCGAATGAGCGGCAAAACATCGACGATTTATCCAATTGACAAATCTAATCTTAGTCTTTTGCTATAAGTCAAGATATGAGCAACAGGTTTGATTCACAGTGTTGCTAAGCACCTCCCCCACTCACTTACTATACTTTTTTATACAGTCTATGTGAAAAGTTGACTCTGAATAACCTGTGTGCGTGAATGAGAATGTGTCCTCCATCAACTTGAGTCCAGGGTGAACTTATAAATGCTGCCACCTGTTACTCTTAACTGGCTCATTATTATTCATAACACCATTACTATGAAGACATATTCCTACTGTAATACAATGGACAGGTTAAACATAGACAAAGGTTTTCTAGGACAATGTTGTAACAATTAGTGTATTCAATGAGTGAACCTCGACGACTGCATTTTATCAGTGCTGGTTATCTCCTCATATGTTATTGAGTCTATCTAGGTGTGGAGCTTGAGTCTGTTTGTATGGAATAAATACACGGTAGGGATAAGCCTGTGTACTTTAGTGTTTTTGTGTGTGACTTCCTCATGTGTGCGGGCGTATCTTCGGCCCTCCACTGAACAAACTAATTAAGGAACAAACGCCGCTTCAAACCAACCAGAAAATTACCTCACAACTCCAACAGGACGACCCAAGGACAGACGCGCAGGTTTTCTATCACATCTACTCAGCGCACTCCGCCTAACAACGGCTTAGGCGCTTTATCGAACGTGGAGCATGTGTCATTTGGAACAGCCCACTGAACCTACCGCCTCACCGCCAATGACATGGATGGCTTTGTTTTCAATGGGGATTTGATCATTGTGACTAGTACAGGGATACTTGGCTTTGTTTGGATAGTAATAGTTCTGATGATGTATAATAACAAATATTTTATTCAGTGTTCCAATACATGTCAGTATAGTGGCACTAATATGGTACTGTAATTAGTAGATGCGTTGAAAGTAATAGTATTTTTTTTTTTTTTTTTTCCATTGTTGGAATTCTCACTGCTTACTTAGTTTATATTAATCTATGTTTGCCACAGTAGCTCAGTTCAGTGGAGCGTTTGTCCACTAATCAGAGGTTTGGTGGTGCGAATCCCGCTCTCGATATGAACGTCTTTGGTTGAGCGAGTCTACAGGTTGGCGGTGCGATTCCAGCTCCTACAGATGAATGATGATATTGTATCTTTGGACAAGACACTTGACCCACTTCGACCCTAGTGTCTACGCACACTGGTGTATGAAAGCATGTGTGAATGGGTGAGTGGCTTCATGTAAAGCGCTTTGAGTGTCTTAAACGTGGAAAAGCGCTGTATAAATATGTGACCATTTACCATTTGCGATAATTATGGAAGTGTATTAATATCCGTTTCGTAAACTTTAGATGAGGTTACAACTCTTACTGCCAATTCATGTGTTTCAGTCACATTACTTCCTTTGCTTTTTATGGACACCATTTTGAGGACTTTTCTTTTAAAACCTTTTTTTTAAGTTTTGAAGTGTTCAGTGCACTTTACAGTTATTCTGCGATTACCTAGACACCTGCGTGATTGTGTAAAACTTAGTATTTGATTATGTTCCCAACAGACTAGATTGTACCTCTTTGCCTCTCACAATTACTTCCGCTGCAGAAACTGTTTGCAGACCCCTCTGAAGGTGCAGTTGTAACTCCCGTACTAGTGGTGGGGTGTTGACTTCTAATAGATTTCAGGAGTAAATTGTTAGTGACTGTCTGTGTGGATCAATACAGCAACTGGAGCTAATCCTGTGGCATTTCACGGCCAATGGGTTCCAATTAAGTAGCGTCATGTGGTGAGATGTCACTGACAGTATCAATAACATCCATCTGACCCTGTGTTTGTGTCTCCGCTCTTTTATCTGTTCTTTGTACCTTGTAGGCATTACTACTTCTGCTACTGATGTCACTTTTAAGTTAGTACTGTAATCTACAAATCAGGGGCGTGTCTATGGAGTGGCCAGGCCTAGCACAAGCCATCCCTGGAATTGAATTGGTCACCCCACTTAGAAGTGCTGTGGTAGTATATCCATTGTAAATAATGATTGTAGTGTATATATTTCACAGAATTATATCAAACAGATCAACTGGACTGAAACAAGTATATTTGTCAGTATATAAGCATTGTTGTTGTTTATAATAGTTGATTTTTTTCATCAATTGAGCTCTGTAATAAATAAAATGATAATAATAATAATAATAATAATAATCATCATCATCATCATAAAACATCTATAAATATATTTAATACTGTATGATAAAATGTATACTATAAAGTTGCACTGTGTAACATTTTAGGTGGAGGGTCCTCTGCCTCCTCCTTTTGTCCATAGAGATGTTATTGCTTTGACTGGAATGTTCACAGTAGTAGGACTGCAGGTGTTTTATTATGCAAGAATATCTTAAAAAAAACAAGCATTCTTACTACTGTCCACAGATCTGACCTGTAACTTGGTCTGCAGGTGCTACCTGGGTTTCCACATAGAGATGTGTTTAATGCCATACTGTGGTCGACCCTTCACCAGAAAAGTTACATAGTGTGCTTTTAAAGTTGTCTATTGTTATTGCTGACCAAATTTCCTTTCTCTGGATTATAAAGGTATTTTGATTGTTTCAAGTTTCACTATCCACAACTATACTGCCGCTATTATGTCACCAAACCAACCTGTGATACAGCTTTAAGTGACTCTCAAAATACAAATATTTGGAGTCATTTGATCCATTATCTTGACTTTGTTCCTACTTTCTTCTTACTACTGATAATAGCATTGACAATATTCTCTCTTTACAGTGAAAACCTGTGGCAGTAATCTCCAAGGACCTTCAGGAAGCTTTACATCACCAAACTTCCCAATCCAGTACGAGAGCAACGCCCAGTGTGTTTGGATCATCACTGCTTCAAATCCTAATAAGGTATGAATAGTTGTTTCTTTTTTTTTTACTTTAAATTGTAAATTAGATTGCTGCAATACTTGTGAAGAGGTTCACAGGTTATTCACTTTCTATTGAAAAACTGCCGCCCCTTTCTCCGTAAATGTAATGCTAAAATTGTATTAAGTCACTTTACATGATCCTGGTATTTGTATTTTGGTATTGTGTCTGTAAATCAAGATATGAACACTGTTACCACACAAATCAGGCACCTTGTTTTCCCGAGATCGCTCCCGCTAGCATTAGCAACAGGTTTGACTGACAGTGTTGCTAAGCACCCGCTTCCTGCTAAACCAGTGGTCTGAGTGGGAAGAGCCCTTACTCCGGATTGGCTCTTTGGTTGCTATGATACTCCCAGTCAGAATTCCAAATATGGAGCTTCAAATTCATCCCATAAGTGCTAGCCTTGATGAGCTTCCTTTGACCGGAGACAAAAAAAAAACCCCAAAACAATATACCATTTTACCTCTACGGCTGTCAGGTTGCTTGTTCTTGTTGCATGTTGCCTCTTGGGATTTGAGCGCTTTTGGCTGCACAGATTTAGCAAACCGGTCCTGATTCTATTACCCTACACAAGCCGACCTGAGCTAAGTATCCAGTGGTGCTGCTGATAACATACTGCCCCCGGTGGAGTTTAGGTGGATGTGAAGGTGGAAGTAGAGCTTATTATGTTGTGAATGGGGGATTTGGCCTGGAAATGACATGTCAGCTTAAACCACAAATATTCTTAAAGAGATATTCGACTTATCCAGTAACAGAACTGCAGCTTAACTCAGCGTGCAAGAGCTATTTTTGGGTCATCTCTGAACAGTCTATATCTAGCATGGTTTTTGAAATTTGTTTAGTTGAAACCTAAAACTATTACACAAATAGACTGATGATGTTGATTGCCAATATTTTCAACACCAAAATGCCAAAGTTTTTGTTCAATCCACATTGCATAATACTCCCTAGTGAAGCCCCTCCTCCGTCTGCTTGCTTGTCTCCATGGAAATGCTGTTCCTTTGGCTATTGACCTTCCTTTGCTATGCGATTAAGTGTTGCTTTCTTTGCGGTTGCACTTCTGGTTAAGTGGGAAGCCCATTCATTTTAACTGAGAATTTGGGAAAGGTTTTGCCGCTAAAATATGATATAAAGTAGGTTGATTTTATGTCAGATGTTGAATGTTTATGTGCAACAACAAGCCAACAATGCACCGATTCTCCGGGAGGCTTTAAAACATCTTTGTAGTCCGTATAGTAACTTATTTGTTGCCAACATCGGCAGCCCCATGCAGAATAATACAACCCAAATGACAATGGAGGCGCCCACGGCAACTTCTGGAATAAGGTGGATAATAGTACAGCATAAAGCTGATCCATCTCCATGGAGAATATTCCAAAGTATAGTTTTAACTTTCTGTTTCCATGGAATCATTTGGGTGATGTGACCCATTTTTACACCCTATTCCTCTGCATTGAACCCTCTACACTGAAGTCATGTCAGCCAATGAATGTATGTATGCATACCATGTAAAATTAACTCATATTCACAAACTGACATTTTTACATAATTGAAATCCGTTAATAATAATTCATATAGGGCGTACCATACAGGACACGCTCTTCACTGTGAATCAGTGTCTAGCTCTGTTATTGGTTAATCCCACTGCGGCTGCCGATGATAGGCATACATTTCCCATAAACCACTGGGATTGGTTACAGTACAGAGTCCCATCGGAGGAGGTTTGGTATTCAGGTAAGAGCGTCTCATTCGGCTCAGGGTCAGTGTGGTCAGTGGCACTGTCGTCACTGGCAACACCTGCGTCAGCACCTCTGGGACTCACACACACTGTATATGTGCCCAGTCCATACATATACACATAAGGGTATTGTATAGATTTAGCTTTGCTTTAGAAAATATCTCCTACTTGTGACACGGGGGCAAGGATACTATTTCAGACACATTTCTTGGTTATTGGTTATTCAGTTCAGTTATATATGCATTTATTAAACATTGGATACTAGGATTTTGTGGCTGTAGAAAACCCTAAATATCCGGGAATTCTTTATAAGATGGGGTGACATCTTGTAAAGTATTGACATCTTGTAAAGTAGTTGGTCACATCATACTAACTCTATAGTTTCAGCTCTCTTTTCTCTTTTGTGAAATAGCATTGTGGTTTCTTTTGAGTTTGATGTTGAAAGAGACAATCAAGGAAGCACCTTATCTTGTTCTTTACTGTTTTTGTCTGAATTGTTGCAGTGCTTCCTGTTTGGAGTACAGCTGTTGTAAATACTCTGAAGTCTAGCTGCCTCCCGTACACCTTGCTTGCTATTCTTTGGCCAAAAGTAATGTCGATTCACATTGGCTGGAGCTGTATTTGTAATAGTGGAAACAAGTGAAGACACCGCAGTGTTTACGTTCTTTCAATATAACATTTTCATCTTCTTTTTACTTTCATTTAAGTACAGATTTGCTTCCAGAATATTTACAGTGCTCTCTATACCCAGACCTCTCCCTCTCTGCTACTACACGATTCCTCTACCCTGGTTTAGTGTTATTCTCTAGTGATCCATCCTGTGCTTGACTGGTGAAGGCTGTGGTCCTAATGCCCTTCTGTACCCTTGGGGGCCATAGAGCGCTCCTGCTTGCCTCCATGTAGACTATGTAACAGCTTGACAAATCACCCCCTATGTACTAAGTATGATTATGGACCCACCACAACCTTAAATGAAGACTCGGGATCTGACGGTTACCACTCATTTTTATGGCGCTTTATCCCAAACGACAGGACCAGTAATTTCCATCAAGCGTCATAACGTACTATACTCCATCACAGCATGTTCCATACTGCGTCTCATAAACGTCTAGCATACCTGAGCACACGGCCCATGTCATCGATTACCAACACTACATGTTACAAGCCGTTAGACTTCGCACATATTAATTGAAGGACCTCATTTTGTGCCTAAAATGAAGAAATAGGCAGTAGAAAGAGTAGATTTTTAATAAGGGCGACCTAGATGACCTTTGATGGATGCTTTAAAGGCCGATGTGGACCTCTGACCCACAATGATGTTTTAATCAACTACCTTGACCAGATCTGACCCACCTAGAGTTAATTGAATTGCACGTGCTAGACTAAAGAAAGTGGAACAAAGGATTGCATAGCGTTATCTCACAAATTGCGCTGTGTGCTGTATTGTGGGATGGGGCCAGCTTCTTAGCATAGTTTTCTAGTACTTAATCGAAATGCACATTTATCTGTTTGATCTTTTTCTTTAAAATTAGTTTCAGTTTTATGTCATCTGTTGAAGGACACTGACTTTATTTCAATATGCTTTAATACTTTACTGATTGTATTTAGCTTTGAAGTAGTAGCTAATGCACTTCTTAAAGCTCTCTTCCTTCATAATTCTTCATAACTTCATCCTCAATAATTTGTACTAATTGATGTTTATGTTCGCAGGTAAATATCTTAGCATAATAGGATAAGGTATGAAGTTAAATCATAGAAATGGTGGGTGAAATGTGTAGGGAATAACAACTCAAGGAGGCAAGGATAGTTTCTTAAAGTAAGTGTCACTTTCTGACCCGGCGACCCAAAATTTTCTATTTTTCAAGAGGTGCAGTCAGACGTCTCAACCTACAGGTCATCCACAGGGTTACAGACCAAACTGTGCATCTCAAATGAATAAAGCAAAAGCAAGAGATAGAACACACTTTTATATCTCCTTTCATGGTTACTCTCAGTATAAGAAGTACTTTTGACGCAACAATAAAAGCGAGTGATATTGGCATGATCCATGTGAAGAGCTTAGTACAGTCACAGAGTAGACAAGTGTGAAAATGTGATAAATCCAGTGTCTTAATCTCTGTTTTAAAATGCCAAGATGATTCATGCCAATCCTCAATAGGCCTATGTAAATTTATAGTCTAGAAAAACGTTTGTAGATTAAGGATTAACATCTGAAATACTGTCAGATAAGTGTCATTGTATCAGATAAATGTCATGTGTATTCTTATTTGTATTCCCATTTGACAATATAGACACTTGATGGGTAGGGTATTAAATGCATTTTAACTTTTTTTTTTTTTTTTTTAAGTCAAAACAGACCACAGAGGTTGGGTGTAGTTGTAAGATCTTAAAAGTACAGTTCTTTTGAGATGTTTAGACTGTCCAGAAATTATCTCAGGAAAGGAACAGTAGTCAACAAGGTAGTAATAAAAAGACCCAACCATCCATTTTCTTCCGCTTATCCGGGGCTGGGTCGTACGGGCAGCAGTCTAAGCATGGACTCCCAGACTTCCCCCACCCCAGACACTACCTTCAGCTTCTCCAATGAGACCCCAAGGCGTTCCCAGGCCAGCTGAGTGACATAGATGCGGTATAGGTTTGAACTGTAGTGAGAACACTTTGCATGTCTCCGATTGTGGCTGCTTATATTGAGAACGTTTGTGAGTGACCAAACAGCATTGAGCGCACTTCCTGCTCCAATGACTCCAATGGCTCCAATTCATTTTACTTTGGAAACTGTCACCCCTCTCTCTATAACTGCTGCTGTTAGACTCGTCATTTTGGTCTCAAAATGTTCATATTGACCCACTCTACATGGTGTTTTGTAAGGTATTTTTATTTTTCTATTGTGTCCGTAACTCAAGATATTAACATTAAAACAGATAAATCAGGCACCTTCTTTCCCAGAGGTTGCTCCCGCTAGCATTAGCATTGATTGACAGCGCCGGCTCCTTACTAAACCAGTGGTGTAGGCGGGAAGGGGTGTCATCTTCAACATCCTTGCTCTGGCTTGGATCTTTGGTTGCTATGATAGTTGTAGTTGGAATTTCTAATATGCAAAGTGGCTCCAAATTCACCCCTATAACCACTAGCCTCAATGAGCTTCATTGGACGAACGCCATGGGTGACGTCACACTTAATTAGTCCACTTCTTTATACAGTCCATGGTAGTGCACCATATATTTCTGTTATCTGAAAAGGAGTCATAGGGTAAATGTGTTTTAGTACAAACTCTTAAGCTTACACCTCTGAGCTGAAATGTTTTTCCGATAGAAAATGATCCTACAAACTTGCAGCTTTATTTCCATATATATCAATAAGTGCTGCTGATTGAGTCAAAAGGTCTTTCTTCGGTCGCTTGAGGAAGCCGACAGAGAGAGCTGTATTGGCACTTAGACAGGAGTTAACAAGCCAAATGTGTGTGTGAATAGAAGCATTGGCAGTGTGGCAGTGAAAAGCCCCTCTCAATTATGAGGCTGATAGAGGGACGAGGAGGAGCTTAGCGGCAGGTGAGTGGTCATTTGAGCACTTGAAGAGAAGAAATAGAATTGGGAGAAGCAGCAAACAAGGGAGAAGGATGCAACGAAAACACCAACACTGCTTGGTTAATAGACTGTTCTGGAGCCACGCTGACTCGAAATATATTTATTTATATTTTGTGCAAAGTTATCTCTTTTTTTTTTTGCATTCTATTAAGTTGGTGGGTTTGGTTTAGCTATTCTTGTATCACCAGTGGGATAAAGGAAAGTCACACACAAAGAGAAACTGAAACGATTAGCCATTCTGTCCCACTGTGACCGTATTTAGCAAAACAAATGAGAAAATGTGATCTTGACATAACATCCTTATCTCCCATATTCAAAGTTAAGGTGCACAATGTAACATTTCTGGTGAAGGGTCTGCTACCTGCTTGTCTTGATGGAGATGTTATTGCTTTGCTGTTCCACAGAGTAGCATTAAACGTACCTATCTCCCAGGTAACAAACAGATCACAAGGTATTTTTTGCAATAAAAACACAACTAAACAAATGCAAAATGGATAAGTTTAATGCCAGAGTGTCGAACAATAACATCTTCATGAAGATAGAAACACGGCAGACCCTGAAAATACACAATATTGCTCCATTAACTCGTACCATGGTAATACCCTTGAATGCGGTAGTCCCTTTTGTCATTCCCTCTTGAACATCTTTACTCCCTTCTCCATTTGTTCTGTCTCATGCCTAATTTCTCCCTTTTTACACGAGCCTCCCCCTCCTCCCCTCTTCCCCTCCCTCCCCCAGTGTCCCAGGGGCAGTGTCCTCACATTTACCCACATTCTCCATTAAAGAGCTCTGCCCCGATCCACTGCATTACAATGAACGAGAAAGAACAAGAGGGAGGAGGTCACTTGAGGGAGAGAATTCAGCTGTGCATGTTAGACATGTGTCAGTGTCCTTCACACAAAATTAAATCTCATGCTTTTGGTCTTGTTTCTTTGTTTCCTTAGTAGAATTTGCAGTTTAACTATCAGATTTGTTGACCTGGTTTATGATTAATATCTCTGTAATTACTGGGCCAATCCACATACACCAAAAACTGGCACAAAGTTCAATCTCTTTTCTGTCAGTATAAATAAACAAAACAAAATACTTTTTTTCCCACAATAATTCTGTAACAGGAAACACAACTGTGGGTTTCAGCTTCCTGTTATAAGAACGTTGTACCACTCAAAAAATATGTAATAAATTGTTAATTGCTACGACAACAGTCCTGTTTTTTTTTTTTTTTTCTGAAAGTCATGAATTACAAGATATAAGTGCCATGGCAGAGGAGTTTTGATTCTTTATATATTTGTTTGTTTTACCTCACTCTGTCCATGTCCTTTTCAAATCCCAGTGAGTGAGTAACTTTTGCACAGTCCTGTATGCCTCCGTTGCCACCTTCCCACTCAGGTTAAATGTTAATGCTCTTCTATAGCACTCCGATGGTATTGCTTCATTTAGTTTTGGCAGAATGAGCCTTTAGAGCCAATTCATTCTCTCCTCCTCTCATTTAACCTTGGGGACGACAGGACGGCGCAGCCATTACTACACTTTTCTGTTCTCTTCTTAAAAAGATCTAACTGTACTTCTACGACTCTTTACTTTCCAAGCCATTTGTTTTTCATGTTTTCCTTCTCATCTCCCCTGATATCTGCAAATCAAACCAGTTTTGCAGAATGTCTGAATGTCTCAATAGGTAAAGTCATTGAACTTAAAAGAAAAGTCAATACTCAAAATATGTATCTGTTCAAACCACTGAATCACATAAGTTAAGTTATCAAAGTTTTAAATGTCCAATGTTTCAGACATGTGGGCGTCAGATACTTAAATTCAGCCTACAGTACCTGCAGCTGTGTAGTGCTCTCATGCCCATCCATCTCCTGACAGGAATCTACATCTAGACACCAGACACAGGCCTAATGTGGAATGAAATGACTACTGCACCAACGCATTGTTGAATATTTAGTGAGAGCCATTACAGCAAACATGTCAAAGTGAGACCAAGGTAGTGAGGGGCTTGACAGTCTCTGCACTAATGTACAGCTGATAAATACCCTCTGTATTACCTCTGGAATCATTATGCATTTGGTGTAAAACATTATAAGCAAAAATAGCCTGACTCAAAGAAAGGAATGATTTGCTTTAGCTGATACTTCACTTTTTTCTTATAAGCACTGGACATTTGGATTTACCAAAATGCCTGCTGTTGTACTACTATATTGTACTAGAAAGAGCTGTAACAGGCAGAGGGCATCAGTCTTCATCAGCCCAACTCCTGAAGAGTGGCACTTTGTTCAGACCTAGAGATGTTTAACAATAATGAGTAATTCTAACTTTATGCGTGGTGTACCCCCTGTTCTTGTACAGTGTGAGGCTGGGAAGGTCCTCCCTTACCTCTCTGTCTCCACGACAACCAAAGGAAGTGCTTTATCAAGCAGAAATCCAATTCTGTCGCCTCATTGGCTGGAAGCCATAGATGGATGGAAAGAAAGAATGCATGAACCAATTAGAGTGAGCGAGACCGAGTGGGTGACAGGGGAGAGAGAGGGAGCAGAGGGAGATAGATGTTAGCATGAGGGCTAACCATTTAGATGAGGGGGGCTTTGCACTGTTTCGTTTGATCAAGCCACTGAAAAAGATGCCCAAGTTGGAGCAGTGTTAGACTGTTAGTGAAAGGGTTAGTGTGGGTGACTGGAGCACAGGCTGCATATTCACTGCATATTCACCACACATTACACATGAGGCCCAGTGTTACAGCAGATCACACTCTGAGCTGAGCCTAATGCTGTGTGAACTGTGCTGAGCAGGCATTAGGCTGTTCTGTGAGTGTGCAGACAAATGAATAGGCCATTCTATCAGGGGATCACGTCTTCTCATTTGTTCATTCCATTTTAAAAATAATATTGAATACTGACAGGGGGCGTCTTGGGTCTGGTCCTCAAGAATACAAATAATAGCTTAGATATCTTGAAAACTGATTGAAATGCATAGAATATGAGCAAAGCATTCATTCCCTACATTTGTCAGTCTGGGCTGTGAGCAGTTGGAAGGCAAAGATACACACCCAGCCACACAATCATTCCACTAATCCCTAATCAGCTGTACTTTTAGGTGTTTGGAAGAGAAAAAGAAAAGAAAAACAAGTCAAATATCTTGGGAATAAAGCACACAACCTCCCCGTATAAAGACAGTACATGTAATCCCCATGTTTTCATCTTCTGTCAGTATTTTCCTCTAGTGCAGTGCTGCTGGAAGAGACGCCGCCTTGAGCTTATGAAAATATGGTGTGAAAATGGTGGCTGGCTAATTACACAAATAGACACATAAATCTGTATAAAGCCGCTGCTGTCTCTGAGTGTGTAATGTGCCCAAGGAAACAATGTGTCTGCATCTTTTGCCAGCCAGACTTTGCAGGTTTCGCAGGTAATGCTTTAATCCAATCTATAGCCCAACACGCCGATAACACTGAGTCAGCAATGAGCCACGGGAGCATCACAGCTTCATCTCATCCTCATTTTACTTTTTTCAGGCATCTCCAGAAGACCAGCGCGCATACTTATCTTACTTTGGGTTTATTTACTTACTTTACCGGGTGGAACGTAAATGAATCCTTTTTGTCGGGTGCGAGGAAGTTTGTTACACAACCAATTTGCATTTTAATCATTTTTAGATTTCTGTACATGAGAATAATAAGAATAGAGTAAGTATATACATTGGTTGGTCAGGCACATAGAACTGGCATCTTCCACTACCAGCCCTTAGTGTTACTGTCACAACTACTACTACTATGTTTGGCTTTTCGTTCTTTATACCAAATGTCATGCAAAGATTTTCTTTTATTATTAGATTATTTATTGATCTGGCTCCTGTTTGCCTTTTGCACTGGCCTGACCCTGTCCCTCGAAATCGAGGTCTTAGAACTTGAAACAAACGGAGTGCATGAGCGATGTGTTCCTCAAAGAGAATGTGTGAATGCAAAAAACTCCAATGTCCAAATATATTCACACAAATACAACACGATTCTTCACAGCTCAGACTGGTGTTTTTGATGTTCTTTTGCGGAATATCGCATTAAGGAAAAGAAATTCCTCCAATGACCAAACAAGGGGATTGCAGAGTTGAGGGGGAAGGGCAGTCATCCCCAAGGGTCAAGTCAGAAATCTTGTTTGAAATATTTGCAATCATTCCATTGCTCTCATCAAAGACAGGCTCATTATAACCGGATGTGTCTTGTTACCCACGTCCGCTCTCCTCCCTCTTCTCCATCTGCCTCTGTCTCTTGTCGTGCCCTCCCTTTT
Source organism: Periophthalmus modestus (assembly GCA_019594935.1). Taxonomy (NCBI): domain Eukaryota; kingdom Metazoa; phylum Chordata; class Actinopteri; order Gobiiformes; family Gobiidae; genus Periophthalmus; species Periophthalmus modestus. Next base: position 23,275,739 of record JAIEZT010001318.1, read on the forward strand.
ACTTTTGGTTGCTGCCAAACTGTGTTCCCTTTTTGGTCAGAGATGAAACAGCAAGTGTAAGTAATAATTCCTGATCAGGGGTTTGTAGAGCACATGCTTTCGTCATTCTCTGTATTTTTTGTCAGAGTGAATAGAATAAAAAAATAATTAATATAAGATGTTGTTATGGAGACCAACTGCTGGTGCATGCCTTACATCGGAGAATATGTTAACAAGCAATGAGATGAATGTACCAGGTATGTAGAGCATAGAACAGGATTGTTTTATGTTCACCTATCCATGGTGTGCTCTCTTGCCTTCTTGCTCTTGCTCGCGCTCACTGCGCACCGCCTCGCCCTCCACACCTGGGGCGTGCGCTCGTTGTCATGCGCGCTCCTTGACTCTGACTGCTGCTCGGTGCAGGCTGCACCGTGCATGTTAGCTGCAGTTTTGTGTTTTGCATCCTTTTATTCTGTTTGGCTGGCTCATCAGGTCCACCTTTCTATTGTTACTTTGTTTTGGGCACGGGAGGGTGTTTTGGGCATTTTTACGTAAATCAAAATTAATTTAAAATAAACAGTTTAACTTTTCATAACCCGTTCATAACCCTCTTTAATATGTTTGATCCACCCGGGTCGTAACATATTTAACAAAGTTGCTGCAGCTAAGGACACCACCGGTCGTCAATGAGGTGCGCTGCTCCGGCTTTTATTCCCCCCAGTTGATTCCGGAGCCGCGCCAGGTGCGGCTCAACCGGTGGGCGGATCTGGTTCAATGAGGCAAGGCCAAATAGGACTAGTTCGTAACAACGGGCCATGCCTCACAAAACTTCAGAACATCCAGAATTCACTAGCACTGATTAATGACTGGCTGCAGGGGCTGGGGTTAGGCAGCCCTTCTGACTGGATAAATTATAACACAAACAACATTGCCATCATGTCCAATGTTTTTGTAATCAGGGTTGTTTTCACACGTTAGTGGCTCTGTGGAACGACCCCAGTGCGCATTAGAGTTAGTTCTGTTTGCTTTACTTTTGGGTCAGTCTTGTTCACGTTCACTTCTCGGGTGCTATACACAGTGGTCTTTTCTTTCACTTGTGGCTAAATATACAATGAGGAAACGACACACAGACAGACCCAGGCTCACCTGTGCAGACAGAGGCAGGAGGAGACTGTGACAGATATTAAGTCGATCCAAACTGCCTTATCAGGAGAACGTGTCAAACAGCAGCTGGGAAGCACCCATTCATAAAAATATACCTGATCAGACTGATTTTTATCCAATTCCAACGACTTTTACTAGCACCACAGACCGCATATGTCGGCCCGAGTAGTGTTTGCCTGCTCCAGAGTGCCAGTGAAGCCGCTCTGAGACCTCCTGCTTGAAGTGCTCTTGGACCAGCCATTTACTGCTGTCCATAGTGTGACTGTTGGGTTCACACCAGCCCAAGCACCAGAGTAAATGCTCTTTACGTCGATCTAACTAGTGCAGGGGTTTCCAAAGTTTCTCATTAAGGGCTGCATATAAAAACACAGACAAGGCTGAGGGCCAATTGAGGGCCATAGACTGGTCGCGAATACTGTGAAGACTTCAAATCTGCGATATTATTACAAGTTAGACTGAACCACTAGACCTTTATTCATGCTTTCATCCTCAGTGAGACACATTAAATATTTGAAATGGACTTGTTAAAGTAGATTTTCAGAAATGTACAGTAAAAAGTATTGTTTAAGGTAATATGGACCAATTCACTTGGACGCTTGAGGGCCAAGAAAAATTGGTCTGAGGGCCGCCTTTGGCCACCGGCCCACAGTTTGGGCATGCCTGAACTAGTGGCAGTGTGAAAATGACCTAAGAGCCCATCAGGATTACAGTTGTTATAAGATGTAGCTCAGTTATTAAGAGCTATATTTGATTTGAACGTCTACCTAATAACTCATATTTGCAGACAGTTAGATCATATGGAATTTAAAGAACAGAATGTTACATATGCCCTTAACAGTCACAAAATAATATCAAGTGCATTAAATATTCTGAATACATTTCTGTTTTGATATTTTTTAGTAAATACAGACTTTTCTTTGTTTAAGCTTTGTATCCTATTCTTTTCAAAAATTCTGATCTGCATCACGTGCTGTTTGCAAGGCCTATTGGCATCTATAATGTATGATTTGAAATGTCTTCTGCCCTTTCGCAGCCAGTAATATTATCATATAGATTAACATGATCCTTGAGCTCTCAATGATAAATGTAATGCACTTTCATCCATCATACTGACAGCTGTGTATTTGTGTTTGAACTGCAGGTAATTCAGATCAACTTTGAAGAATTCGACCTGGAGATTGCCTATGACACGCTCACTATTGGCGACGGAGGCGAAGTCGGAGACCCCACCACCATTTTACAAGTGTGAGTATTACAACAGCCATCATTCTTACAAGATGTAAAACCCTAAAGAGAACAGCTGCCCCGATACGACTCTGGCATTTTATTATGCATTTAACATGTCAAAAATACTCCTATCCACTTAAATAAATACATTTGAATGCCGTCCATTTTTGATTCTGCTTGTGGTGTACTCTGTCAGCTGCCTGTGTAGTTTTAAAGCCCTGTCTCGCAATTAGACGGATCGTAAAAACAGCAGTGAGTGTTATGCATGAGCCACTTAAAAAGATTAACTGTTCTTGACTTTTAAAAAAGGCCCAGCAGTGCCCAAAAGCATCACACGTGCACAACCTTTACAAAGTGAGTGATTTTGATTCAATTTGGCTCAATTGGCACTCTGTCATTGTTCAACCAACTTGTCTAAAAATTAAATAGATTTCATATTACATTAGTGTAGTGCATTGTGAAGATTGCACACTTGAAATGGCAGTGTTTAAATTTACATGTACTTACAGCAAGAGGAGTCGTAGTAGATTTGATCCTTTTAAGGTGCAGTATGTAACCTTTCTATTGCGGGGGTCTGCCACCTGCTTGTTCTTCTGCAACATTCCTCAACATGGCATAAGCCCTGTTGTATATTCTCCATGGAGATAAGCAGGTGGTGGACCTCCTCCTGGAAAGTGCACCTTTAAAGTTACAAATTTCTAATTGACTTTTTGTGTTTTTTTGACCAGTCTTTCAGGAAGTTTTGTTCCTGATTTGATTGTAAGCATGACCCATCAGATGTGGCTCCACCTACAAACAGACGAGAGTGTGGGGTCGATAGGATTCAAGATCAATTATAAAGGTACGTAATAATAACAACAACAACAATCTTATATAGCGCTTTTCCATATGATCAGAGTCACTTTACAATTTCCTGCATTATTCATTCAGTCCACAGTAGGTGGTGGTAAGCTATTATTGTAGCCGCAGTTGCCCTGGAGCAGACTGACAGGAGCAAGGCCACCAATCTGCGCCACCGGCTCGTCTGACCACCACCAACACTCGCGCACACACCGCTGTCATACTAGGCAATGTGGTTAAAGTGCCTTATCTATGGCCACTGTGGCACCTGGAATTATGTTGTAATATAATTATATATTGTCTATAATAAGACTGTCACTGTCAAAAAGCACATAAATTTGATGTAAGTTAAAAGGTGAAAGGCACTTAATATGTAATTTTGCCATTCATTCACTCCTTGTCCACCAAGACACTTAAAGTAAATTTATGATAGATAGTAAAAGATATGATCTGCTTATCGTTTCCGGAAGAATCTAAATATTGGGATTCTCAGTTTTGTTAATATTGCCTGCTCTATCTCTTAAGTGGTTTAACTGTAGCATGATGGCAGTATGGCTTCCTGTTCATCTTCCTGGTGGTCTTAATGGTAAAAGCCGTCATCTTCTTGATCAATGTCACTGAGATTGGAGTGGGTGAAAGCTGGGGGTGAGGCTTGTAGCAGGAGTGAACTTTGTAGGCTCCTTTGAGTTCCATCAGGAGCAGATTTATGGTCCTAATGAGGTCACAGGACAGGACTCTGGTCCAGCAGTGACTTACAAGCTCCAGAACAATGGCACTCTGGTTCTGATCTATCTGTGCCCTTTAGCATCAACCGACCTTCATCCTCACAGTCACATGAAACTTCAGCAGAAAGCCTGGGACGGAGGGAGGCTTTTTTTACTATTGCATTTGCATCATATTGTAATGATAGGGTATTTTGTGTTTGGTTCAGGGTTGACACCTTTTGTTGTTCTTGTAACTGTTAATGTGTCGTTAACATAACTGCTTTTGTATGTGACACTTGTTTGCTTTGCCGACAAGCTGCTGTGAAGGTTCTACTGTCAGTTACTGGTCTGTTTTGGAGACTGGTTCTGCCACATTAGGCACCTTTAAGTGGTTAGGTCTTGTATGTTTTAACTACTAGAATAGTTCTGATTTACCAATTGGTGTTGTAGCAGTGACTTTGTGCAAATTTGTACCATCAAACCATCTGTCATAATGAGGGGTGTGGGGCGGACCAAAAGATGCGGGACTCGGGGCAAGTTTAAGGGTGTTTATTGACAGAACAGACACAAGACACAAGACAAATGACGGGAGAACATACGAGGAGCTGGGTGCAGGGGTGCAGGTCAGGGCCCAGAGGTGCAGGGAACAAATGAGACGGGAATACAGCCGGTACCGGGAGACAGGGTCGGAGACAGGAGTCCAGAGCAGTGCAAGGAGGCTGGGTGCTGAGCGGGAACACAGGCAGGGAACGAGCAGGACAGGAGACGAGCAGGACAACAGGTAGAACACGGGCGGAACACGGGCGGAACACGGGCGGAACACAGGCAGGAACACGAGCAGGACAACAGGCAGATGAACAGTAAGGCAGACGATCCCGCACTGAGAGGAGAGTCCTGGCTCCTCTTATCCTCCCGCAGGTGGTGTTGATTGCCCTGATGAGAAGCAGGTGTGTGCGGGAGGAGCCAGGAACTCCGCCCAGCTCCAGAGACAGGCAGGTGAGGGAGGGGCAGAGCAGACACAGGAGGGAGGAGCAGGCAGGGATCATGACACCATCACAGTTAAAAATAGCCTTAAAGTCAAGCTAACTTATAATCCATAACGGACGCTCCCTTTGGGATTTTGCTATAGTTGCATATATCCTCATTTATTGGGTCCGAGCCATTTCCTTAAAGAGATCAATAGAGAAATTAATGGAGAGGAGGACCATTTAAATGCAGCCATGCTTATGTATATGCGCCATTGGGCGGCCATACTGTTCTCTCTGTCTCTCCTCTGGGATTGAGCCATAGCACATTTAAACTGCGCCGACACTAATGCATTTTTAATACACATGGCATATCGCACAAATATCAAATGCAATATGTGTTGGAGCTGCTTACAGATGGAAGGCTGTTTGCTTACATGTTTTCTAAATAGATTCTGTAATTTAATTTAGAGGGGATGCCTGTCGCTGTTTTCTTCTATACTTTTGACATTTAGCGTTAGAGTGAGATTCAATTGTATGCGTCACATTTTTTTGTTTGTTTCTTAAAGCATGGTAGTTGGTCAGCCCTTTTTGAGAGACTGCCCAAGACTTAACGCTGCACTATAATCAGCTTATCCATCGCTTTGCCTGAATTGCCCCACAGTGTGATGTTAAACTTTTGCATCTTGATTTACCCAAGTATTTTTAATGTTTTTTATGTATAAATTATATTATATTTGATTCATTACATGCTTATTATCAGTGTAAATGTGTACTTGTGCATTGTTTTGAGGCATCTAGCTGTAGCTAATGTAGGCTATCTGTCACCGCCATGTTGACTCGGGAGTAGGGTTGTCAAAAGCATCGAAAATCACATACTAATCAGTGCTAAAACTGGGATTACGCAGATATACCACATGGTAATATAAAAGAAAGTACTGTGATTTAATGTTGAAAATTTCATTCTATTGTCTAAGTGTTTTCTATTATGACTGTGGTATCGGTATTGAGTAGGCAAGGCAAGTTTATTTGTATAGCACAATTCGTACACAAAGTGATTCAAAGTGCTTTACAGAATAAGAAAGACTTAAAAATCACAATACAAACAAATCAAAACATAAATAATTATCATAAAATTATCATTAAAAGAGAAGAATGCAGAATAAAACCCTTTCAGTCATATGCACAGATAAACAGAACTGTTTTGAGCTTGGATTTAAATATTGTCAAAGAAGAGGTATGTCTCACATATTCAGGAAGATTGCTCCAGGTTTTATCTGGAGATATATATATATATATATATATATATATATATATATATATATATATATATATATATATATATATATATATATATATATATATATATATATATATATATATATATATATATATATATATATTATATATATATATATATATATATATAGATATATATTGGTATATATATATATATATATATATATATATATATATATATATATATATATATATACATATATGTATGTGTGTTTCTGTCACATTTTAGAACCCATTGTGGCCCATGTCGAAAAGTACTCCTGCACTAACATGTCAGAGATGTACTTTGTATTGAGTCTATACCTTAGTATCGAAATCAAGTTTCAAATTTTCGTATCTCAGGAGTACCTCTCAGCCATTTTTATATCTTGTGAAAGTACTTCTCGAGGGGAAAAAGGAGACCCCATGTTTTGACAGTAACAGCATTAGCAGTGTGCATATTTCTTCCACATTACCAGTCAGTGCTGCTTCCTACAAGCAGTCAATTGTGCATGCCTGAAGGACTATGTTACAACATGCAACATATTTAGGGAAAAAGAATAGACGATGCCATGTACAATCATAAACCTTTCTTCACTGACCTTGGCTCTGAAAAACCCACATTATCAGCAGCTGTAGCCTTGCTTCAAAGTCACCCATGCACTGTACAATGTATCCATGCAATCCATCAGAGCGCCAACGAAGCCTTAGCCCACAAGTCCCTCACCTCCCTCTCTCCCTCCCTCCATCATTCTCTCACAACCTCCCTCCCTTCCTCTCCATGTCTGTCTCTGCCATTTTTCCTCATTAGGCACCTCTCTATATCTCCAACCATCTAAAAATCACCACATTTTCTCCTAGTTGCTTCGTAATGCACTTCTTTCGTGTTTCTACCATCTTCGCTCCAGCTATTACCGCCGCAGACACCTCTTTGGGCTGACCACTTCTGTTGAGGCGGTTCTCCACTTTTTTCTCTGTCTTGTCTGCATTTATCTACTATTAAAGACAAGGTCAGCACTCTACTCCATCTTGTAAGGGCACACTGAATAGTATTGACATTGCCTAAAAGGTGAACCCTGATCTTGATCGCCCCCTACTGATTTTGTACAATATGTAGAATAAATACATTTTATGCTAAATGGTCACATTTTTATATAGCACTTTTCCATCTTCAAGGCACTCAGATTCACTCATTCACATACACATTCATACACCAGGGTATCCAGACATTGGGGGGGCAGTGGGTTAAGTGTCTTGCCCAAGAACACAACAACAGCATTCATCTTTGGGAGCTGGAATTGCAACATGTGGGTCAGTGGATGTGACCAAGCTGGATTTAAGCCGCCAACCATTGGATCAGTGGACGAAACTACCAACTGAGCTACTGTCGCCCCATCCATCCATTTTCTTCCGCTTATCTGGGGCAGGGTCGCGGGGGCAGCAGTCTCAGGAGGGACTCCCAGACTTCCCTCACCTTAGACACGTCCCCAAGCTCCTCCAGTGGGACCCCAAGGCGTTCCCAGGCCAGCCAAGAGACATAGTCCCTCCAGCGTGTCCTGGGTCTTCCTCGGGTCTCCTCCCAGTGGGACATGCCCAGAACACCTCTCTAGGGAGATGTCCAGGAGCCATCCTGAGCAGATGCCCAGCCACCTCAGCTGGTACCTCTCGACGTGTTGGAGCAACGGCTCTACTCTGAGCTCCTCACCCTATTTCTAAGGGTGCGCCCAGCCACCCTGCGGAGGAACCCCATTTCAGCCGCTTGTATCCGCCATCTTGTAATGACCAAAAGGTAAAAAAACGGTAAATCGAGAGCTTTGCCTTTTGACTCCGCTCCTTCTTTACCACGACAGACCGATACAGCGACCACATCACTGCAGATACTGCACCGATCCGTCTGTTCCAGCTTTCCCTCACTCATGAACAATACCCCGACATACTTGAACTCCTCCACTTGAGGCAAGGACTCACCACCCACCCTGAGAGGAGGGAGAGGGTCGCCCCATTTTATTGTATTTATTAAAGGGGCACTGCACAACTTATCTGGTGGAGGGACCCACCATCTACCCGTCTGCATGGAGATGTCTCTGGGACATTGGATATGCTTTCCCACCTGGTATTTGGATTGATTAAATTACATCTGTCTTTATTGCTCAACAATTTAAAAACATGCATCCTATTGCGAATGGGGTCTCCTTCCCACAGACGTGATCTGTAACATGGCAGCAGATTGACTTGATCCTTGGTTGTCAGTGCTATTGACAGTAAAACAATACATTTTTTCATGACAGCAGAAGACAGATGACCTTTCCAAGATAAACACTTCCTGCTTATGTAATATAGTGGAAAGGAAATTGGACCAAAGTGACAGACAGTGATATGTTGTTCCATAGCAGCTCCATACTGTCAGAGGAGCAATCTTTTACTCACGTTCGGTTTAAAGTACAGTGTATAGTGATACATTTTATATTACAGAGAATTTCTGACTAGGCCATGAATAAATCATGTTATCGAAAGATTATACGTGTCTTTGCACAATCCATAAAAAGATCCCATTGAGCTTTGAGATCCTGTTCTTCCTATACATGTACATGATTGTGTTTGAGTTATACTGAGCCCAAGCACTTCCAAAGCATAATATTACCTTAATGTTTTTTATGGTCCGACTTTGGTGACAATAAAACAGCGGCTTAGTCATTTATTTTCATTTTCGACGCAATGGAAGGAGATATTGAATGCGTCGGAAGCAGGGATGCATGTCAGGCTTTCTTTATCACCAAGTCGTTTTTGAAAGAGGTTTTCAGATGGTTGAAGGCTAGACAACAGACATGGTGTAACAAATCACTATTGCTATATATATGTGCAAGTGTACACCAGAATTACTGAATTATATACCTAAAAACTGGATTCATTTAAAGAAGACCTATTGTGCTTGTGCCTGCTATATAGCTATGGTCTATGACACCCGTGGATCATTATGTTATAGTTTGCACATAATACCAATATTCTTCTAAAATGACTTCATAAAAGAAACAAGTCGGCTGACTTCTGCGATACTCAGTGGGAGCTGACGTAGCCGTAAACATCACAACAAAGAGTCGGCACCTTCAGTGGATAGCTGCAGATCACATCAGCATCAGATATTTTTCATTCGAACTAAAATGACTACATGACGCTGCTGAATCCTGTACATGTCACCAATTAAGAAAGTTAAGTAATTCCGTAAGTGCAGAGCAGTGGACGGATGCTGGTAGTGGTGAAAATGGGGATTCATCGGCAATATGACATCTTGAAAATAAACGAGAGATTGCTCAAACATGCAGAAATCACAAGCAACGTCAAGAGGGTAAATGAGAAGAGGAAACAACTATAACATGGGCTGAAAAGTAGATTTTGCATAATAGGTAATAGGCTGCTTTAAAGATTTTTTGAACAAGACATGCTTTTTCTGCTATCAAACAATACCATAGGTAAACCATTACTTTACATTTAATTGTAAACTGCAATATTGATCTAAAATGGCTTAATAATAGAGGAAATGACTTCTTGTTTAAAACTGCAGAGGCTTAACTAAGTACAGGGATGTGGGCGGAGATATGGGGTAGGTGAGAATAGACTCCTTCCCAAAAAAGATGAATAAAATGAGTAAATACTTGAATTATGGGCCTGTTGTGAGGCAGGCCTATAATTCATTCATCACGCTGGCAGTATTGTTTTAGCCTCACATTTTGAGTGAGCGTTTTGATGGTTGGTTACCCGTGCCTTGCCACACTGTGTACCATCTCCAACTCGATTTTCTTCAGAGATTTCCGAGCTGCCACCGTGAGGGGTTTTGAGCCGTGCCATTACTTTCTATAATTTAAATGCGGCAGCTGCCAATTGGATTGATGCAGGATTCAACACTGCACACAGAGTAAACCGTCTGTCCCTGTTAGTTATACCATTCAGATCGTGCCAAGTGAAAAAGGCACAGATGCTGGTTTGCCCTGGCTCACCTTCCCTTCACAAAATAATAAAAATAAGATGTTTGAAGCTGAAAAACTGGCAGGTAGGACACCTGTATACTGCACGTTAACGGTCAGATGGACAAGTGTCTTGAGAGATGCCAGTCATGAGCAGTGTTAGTGAGACATATGGCAGAGCACAGGTCACCGCACTAATAAGGAAGCTTCAGACAGAGGAGCTGCCAGTCAAAGTGAATGAGCTGAGAAATTCAAATGACTCAGAATTACAAAGAAAATAATTTGCACGTTTCTATTTGTGAATTTAAATTTAAAAAATCTGTCACTTTTCTAATCAGTATTTTTAATAATATCTTCCTAATATAGCTTCCTAGTAAAAGTTTCCACACTGCCATTTGTTGACGAAAATGAACACAGATAAGGAGATATAATAAGCTGTGTCAAATGTTACTAGCTCATTGTTTTTTTTTGCTTTTTTTTTTTTTTTTTGAGTCACAAAACAAATTACCAGGTTGAACTAGATTCTGTCAACCTCCTGTCTGTCTATTCATAGAGAGTGACAAGAGAGAGCATTCATCACACTTAAGATATAAATTTTTTTTTTTAAACAATTGTGACTCGCTGAAGCAACATGTTCAAGACCCACTTAAACATGATTTCAGATGGCTAATATTATCTTTTCTACGCATCTTTTATGATTAGCAGTAAGTTAGAATGCAAAGTCCACCATCTTTAAACTGTATTCCTCTTCCTCTTTTTTTTCCCTTTTAAATGATCTTTTTATCAATTTGTATATATATATATATATATATATATATATATATATATATATATATATATATATATATATATATATATATATATATATATATATATATATATATATATATATGTATATATATATATATATATATATATATATATATATATATATATATATATATATATATATATATAACATATTTGATATATATATATATATTTCAAAGAATGTATATATATTTATATATATATATCATGCATCACATCAACCCAGTTTTTTTTTTTGGTACCTCTGCCCATTTTTTACCGCTAGCAGCAGGGATCCCAAACATTCTGATATTCAAGTTCTTGTTCAAATTAGCATAAAATTTACCCAAATAGAACAATTTTAAAGTGTAAGGGAGGTCAGCAGAGTACTTTATCTATACATTTCTTTAAATCTGCCCAGTAGATGGGACACGTCCAAAAAATATGCACATGATTTCTTCCCCGCACTGTCTCCAACAGCTCGTCTCTCGATACTTTATCTGTCCTCTGTGTTTGTTAAGATTATTTCGGCAATAAAATTACATTCATAGCAGCTTTTTTGGAGTAAGAAAGGAACGGCAAGACAAAAAGGGGTTAATTCATGATTATGTTTATTATAGTTAGCACCATTAGAATGTTTTCTCTCTTCAATTCATCTGCAGTTTTGTGTCTTCAGCTGGCACTTAGGGTTAGTTTTGTTTACATGCATGAGCTTTATTTCAATTATGCACTACTATAAAAGTAGTTTATAAAGTAAAATAATGCACAAATTACATTACAGGCTTATTAGATTGGAGGTAATTTGCTTAGCAGCTTCTCCAAACCCATGTCCTTCAAAGTTAGTAAAGGGAATAATCAGTATATTACTTTCAGTGTATAGTCACCATTGTATTCTCACAATAAACCTCATCTTTGGCACTGTGCTCTCATTTCAGACTTCCGCTGGTGAGTCATACCTTCTTGATTTCCTGTTTCATTAAACGCTTTATTTTTGCATTACGCTTTTATCTGGGTTTGCAAAAGCAGAGTGAGGAGCTGGCAAAGTGCAGCAAAAACATAACGCTGGGTACTGCTCACTATTACAGCCTGTCAAAAGAGTTGGATACAGATTTAATAGTAGACTGTTGGATCTGGATATTTGTATTAAACCCTATACACTCAAGGATACTTTGGTTGCCTAGTTTTGCCATGATACCATTAGTTGATGATATTTTCAGTTGGGTGATCTTGGCAATGAAATTATATTATAAGACAGGCTCCATCTCAGTGGCATAATGTCAAATTTTACATTCAGGATTTTATTTTCATCTTTTCACCTGTCCTTTTATGGGCTGTGATAAATTTTATAAGATAGATATATGTCAAGGGGAAGTTTTATAGCAAAGTTGACCCATACATGTCTCTGTGTCGGTTTGGTGCATGAAACTACATTTGCCACACTTAAAGATATACTATGTGTCTCCATGGAGATCTTATTGCGTTATCTGGACTGTTCCGTGGTAAGGCATTAAACATTCGAACATTTATTTGATTACTTATTTGTGTTTTAAAAAGCTCAAAAATAGCTTGAAAACATGCATTCTTACTTGGCCTTGTAACACCATCTGCATGTCTCCATGGAGTTGGATAAAAAGTAATTCTGTAACATTCTGAAATTTTAAGACAGGGATGTCCACCATATGGTCCAGGGGTCAAATGCAGCCCTCAGACCAATTTTTTTTTGGCCCTCACGCCTTCAGTTGAACTGGCCCTGTATTGTACTGTATTGACCACTGGTCTGTGGCCCTCCATGTCAAACATTTTTCAAGATATGGCCCTCGGTGAAAAGTGTTTGGGCACCCCTGTTTTAAGATAAATGTCTGTGTAAACCCTCAGTCGTCCAGGTCTGATCCATAACAAAAGACAAAGTTTAAATCTGTCAACTGGACAAATCGTTGTAAGAGTGAAGACGTTTCACTGCTCATCTACGCCGCTTCTTCAGTTCCCACTTTAAGATATAATTTCAGATAATTTCTCATTGTAATTTTGGTCTGCAACACTAAGCAACCCTGCCAACTTTTAGTATTAGTGTAAATGTCCTCTGTGGAAGTGGGACTAGTGCTGGCTCCTGCTGGACCAGTGGGACTCTTGTAATCCAAGAGTGCTGTCCAGGTACTGACCAGCACTGCTTTAATCACACCACACTAAACAGCATTCCATTCAGACTGCAGGAAAGACCATGAAATACGAATTCATGAAATATTCATCCTCAACATGACCAAAAATGTTCTGCAATTTTACACTCTATAACCCCGGGAGCAGCAGCAGCAGCAGAGGAATGGTGAGCCAGAGCCTGATAGTTGATATGCATTTGTGTACAGGTGGGTGCGGACGTGTGCGAGTCCAAGGACAGAGGTTACTTAATCACAAGAGTGTAAACAGCATTCCATTTTCCTCTCATGAATAATTGACACAGCGCACGCATCTCCATAGGCAACGGTGTTACTAATGGTGCTTCTGAAATGAGCCAAACCGGAGTGAAAATCGCCCCATAGAGTGTAAAATTACTCCAGACTTCTAGGAGCACTTGGACCAATTTCAGAGTAACACTGAACTTTGGAATTAACTGTCCACTTCTTTAACTTGTTTGAGGGCAAATTACCTATCCACTGATGCCTTTGCAGAATATCAGATCTCACTGTAGCAAACCAAAACAGTAAACTTTGATCGTGTTTATATTGCGGCTGGAGATTTCGCACTATACCAATGCAAATGCAATCTGTTTTTCCAGATAGGCTCACAATGCCGATAACAAACTGTGACCTTTTTTGCACAAACTTTGCATTTGGGTAAAAAAATATTGCCAAAAAATAAATAAATATAAAAATACGGCCTCTAACTGCTCGTCTGTGTGGCCATTTTAATCAGTCAGCACCTCCCTTTAGAGTGTTAACAGCTTTTAAAGAGGACTCAATGGACTGGAGCGGTGCTGTGCTTAACAACAAGCCACCATTTTGGAACCCGTTTGTCATGGAGTAATTGTAAAACAGCTCCAGATGGTTGAGACATCATTAGAAAGGGAAGGGCTTGTTTAACCTATTTTAAGAATGGTCCTGTTGCCAATTTATTATGTTAATTCCCTTTGTTTGGCCGTGCAACTATTACTTAAAGCACCATCTAAACATTTGGGGTGTTGTTCGGGGTTTTACAAGCTGCAATAGATAAATAAACTCACTGAGATACTAATGGACTTGATCCCGGAGTTGTTGTTTTAGTTTTGAGGTAGAATCTCTTTCTATTGAACCCTTGTTTGTTCTTACAGGCTGAAAATATGCGACAAATTGACTCAAAGATGAAAGTCAAAATAAAAATTCACAAATTCATTGCAGGTCAAACAAGAAAGTCTACCGAGATCAAACAGGGCAGCTATTAACTGTCCAATTTTCAGCCGAGTTAAGCACATTCAAGAACTACAAAGTTGGGAATGAAAGACAAACGTGTGTAACAAGAGAAGACAGGGATGGCGTAACGTAATGAGGACAGAAGAATTGACAGTTTGAATCAAATCAATGCTCAGGCGCTCCTCGGTGGCCTGGTTTAGAATCAGGGGGAGCCGGAAGGAACTGCTGCAATGTTGTGACTGTAATAAATTAGATGATTTTTCTTCGATGGACTAACAGCGCTGACATCCACAGTGTGAACAAGTCCATTTCAGACTCACATCCAGCGGTGGGTCCAGACCATAGACTGTATAAAGAAGTGGGCTAAGCGAGTGTGACGTCACCTATAGCGTTCGGCTCCAGTCAAATAAAGCTCATCGAGGCTAGCAGTTATAGGGGCAAATTTGGAACCGAATTTCATATCTGGAATTACAACCGAGAATATCATAGCAACCAAAGAGCCAATCCGGAGCGAGGCTGATGAAGATAACGCAATGTCAGTCAAACTTGTTGCTAATGCGAACGGGAGCCACCTCAGGGAAAGAAGGCGCCTGATTCGTCTGTTATTAATGTTGCTGTCTTGATTTATGGACACAATAGTGAAATAAAAACACCAGGATTGTGTAGAGTGGATAAATATGAACAGTTTAAGGCCATGATGAGCCTAACAGCAGCAGGGGTGACAATGTTTCAGTGTAAAGTCAATTGGAGCTGGAAGCCCATGCTCACTTCCTATTTGGAACACGGGGGCTAGCAGGTTAGCTATGTCAATTTACATATCCAGTCTATGGTCCAGACCAAACTGACTGAGGGTGCACTTAATTTAACATGCTCCATATCTCGCCTCAAATGAAAGTATAAATGAGGTTGCATTGAACTCGTAGACCAACACTGCATTTTTGTTTTATTTGTTTTACTCTTAAAGCTTGTGTTGACTACTATGTGTTACAAACATTGAGGTAAACTTGTTTCTCAGTAAGATTATTTTAAGATGTCTACACTGGACCCTACTGCTTTGGTTACATGGCACAGCTCTTCATCTTCAGGTTGACAAGAGGCCTTAAAATGCATCTTTTCAGTGACTGCAAGCATCTTTTAGTGACATATTCTACCTTATTGAAAACAGCTAACTGCATGTCCATTTATGACCTTGTACGGACAGTATGTAAAATGACTTAAGACCTTATAGGACCAGCCTTCTATAAATAATACCTTTCTCAGGCTATAAGTACTGGAAAAAGTCCTTTGAAACATAACACATGTGCCTACTGTCTGTAACTTCTTTCATCTGATCAGATAAACTTCTTTCAACTGTCTACCTGGTTTGCAATCTCTTCCTTCACACTTAAAATACTGTACTGTAATGTAGGCCCATTTTAATACCAGTCAATCCTGTAAAATAGGCCTTTTAATTAAATTGCGTCTGTCAATCATATATTGTCTGAAAATGTCATAGAATTTCATAAGACTAAACTTAGAACTTACTTTATGGACCCTATAAAAAAACACAGTAATTCCATGTGCTGAATGCTACCTGTCAGAGAGAAGCTGTCACTTGCAACTATGCGTTTTCCATTTGAAATTACAAGCCTTTATTCGACACTATAGTTATATATGTGACAGAAGAAAAAATCTAAATATTAGAACTGAAAAAAGTCACAATGTATGACATAAATGACAGTCTAAATGAATGTTTATCAGGTTCCAAGTTAAACAGTGCACACTTAAGCTCAAAGGTTTCAAGAATCTCTAAGATGCCTGCTTTATTTACAAATCGTGTAAGCTAAAAGTGCAAAAAAAAGTCAACTGGCACTATGACAACGTCTATTGCAAAGTGATTTCTGCCGATACAGAGCATTGACTATGATTTAAATCTGTTCTAAAAGAAGCAAAAAGCAGTCGATGTGTCCCCTGCTGTGAAAGTGCTTTAACGCTGTGAAGGGATTGTGCAGGAATGTTCAAACTGTGTCCCTCTCCAAAGCAATTTGTTCTCCATTCTCCTCTATGGCTGTGTGCATGGCGGTATGTGAGCCAGCCTTGTGTGCTAGGACGTCTGCGATTGGTCGAAGCGGCGTCTCTCATAAAGCCAATGTCATGATGGAAATTAATGCAATACATCACGAGCACAAGCCTGAGCAAACCAAAAAAGCGCACTCCCACGTACCCTAACAGCACAAAACACAGACTGGGACTCTGCGCCACGAGCTACTGTTGTAAATAATACTCGGAATGGGAAAAGGAGGGCAGGGGAGTGAAGGGGGGCAGACAGGGCAATAGAGGTAAAGGGTCTGAAAATTCTGAACAAATTCAAGATTGCCAATCCAACCTTAGAAAACCAAACATTATGAAACTGAATATCAAGAGTTTTATACAAAAGAAGAGTAGGCCAGTGCGTTTTTGGAAAGGGTGCAATGTTCTGCTAAAGGCAAAGATTTTCCCTGATGCAGCAAACCAAGTAGTAAACATCTACGAGAAAAGAAATCTCACCAAAGAGATTATGTACATTGACTAACATAGCAAAGCACGCTGCTACAAGACTTTAGGCTACTGTCTGTTTGATTCTTGCCACATGAGGGCGCTCTCCACATGTTGAGAAGCAAACTCTTTGATATTTTTTGAGTAAATGTAATGCTAACAGCTCAAAGTATTTCATAAACGAAATTCCTGAAGACAATATAAGGAAATAATATTAAGTAGTGTTTCGTAATCGGTTCTATTTAGTAGCAGGAGTGGGAAGGTACCATTTTTAGACAAAATGGTGGGGCTTACAAAATGACAGCAAATGCTAATCCTGCTAAGAATGCATGGATTTTAAAATGATTGTATTAATATTCCAAGTAACCTATTGATGCGATCCTTTTTTGATCCTACCTTTCGCAAGAGTTGTCCTCGTTAGATCAGTTTACTGGGCAAATTTAGCAACATGCTAATCGGCTAAAGTCATGCTAGCAAGCTTGTTTGTTAGGGTATTCACACATCGTTATTTACTCGGGACAGTCCCAGTTTTGAGCCCTATATTCCCTGTCCCAGCAGATTTATCCAAAACCATTGATTTGTTCCAGTTTTAGACCGAAAATGTCCCACCAACAGTAAAAAGAGGAAATATATTGTCATTTGTTTAGCGAAAATACAGAAAACTGTGCTTGGAAATTATCATAAGGCTCATTTGATTTATCGGTAGGTTATTCATGTCATATAGCATTGTCGCACCATGGTATTGCCATCTGTTATGTTGGCTAGCTATGAATTATGTGCTTGTGTAGGTGTGCAAAAATGTGCTTAATGACTGAGGCTAACCTAATGAACGTGCTAGGCTACAATTAGTGTTGTAAATTAGCATGCTTGGTGGTTGAAATGTAGAGTAGCACTAGCCTAATCAGTAATAATAACAGAAGATTGCCTTGTTGTTTCTGATTTGACTATGGCAGCTACATACCGTCAAATTTTGTTTATGTTTTTTATTACCCAGATGGAGTATTTTTTTTATCATGACTTTTGATACTCCAGTTATGGATTTATCATATTTTTTTATCAAATGCGAAAACATATCCCAAATTGTTGTTCGTAATTCTGTTACAAGCTTTCCCCCTAGCCTGAATCTATGGACTTGTCTTATTTTGTAAGTGTAAAAAATCGACCTGCTCAGTAACCTTATTAGGCGAGGTCAAGATGGATGTTTCGGGGGGTCATTTGTTCTGATCAGAGGGGATGACACACGGGTTAATGTCTACTTATAAACCTTTCTCTTCACAGAAATCGACAAAGAGAGCTGCGGGGATCCTGGCACGCCCCTCTATGGCATACGGGAGGGGGACAGCTTCTCAAACGGAGGCATCCTGAGGTTTGAATGCCAGTTTGGATTTGAGTTAATTGGAGAGAAGACCATTTCCTGCCAGGACAACAACCAGTGGTCTGCCAATATCCCTATATGCATATGTGAGTACCGTAATCATATATAATGTTAATAGATGTGATGGATAAGATTACACACTGATGGGCTGCGATGGTGAAAACATTTGGTCTGACCTGTCGCCATGGTGACGCTGACAGCTAGACAGACTGTTTTATGATGGCCCGGAGCTAACGATGACCGATGACGCGAGAGATGAATATTTAACGAGATATTTCTCTCTCACCATAACTGTATCTATCTATCTTTACATTTAGTAATTCCTGAGATCTGTATGTTTGTAGTTTTAAAATTTCATGTTTGTTTTATTCTGGGTACAGCTTAGGGTAGCCTACTTAGATATGCAGTTGTAGACCGTTGCCATAGCGACTGACAATTTAAAACAACATATTGTATCTTTTGGTTGGGGAAAAGTCCTCAAAATGTTGCATATAACAGGAAGCTGAAACCGTGATGATGTTTATTGACAAAATCAGGGTACATTTTCTATTCTTGGCGACATTCAAAACATGCAGAATTGTTGATGTAAAACAATTATTTGCTTTTACCATGCAACTATTTCTTACTATTTTGTGCTTTAGTTGTTCAGCAGAATAATATCAACAAGTTTGGCCTTTTTGAATCAAAATCAACATAGAAATTTTGAATCAAATTTCTCGTCTCTGTGTTTTTAGTCCCATGCATGTCCAACTTCACCGCGCCTTCGGGAACAGTGCTGTCACCCGATTACCCAGAAGGCTACGGGAACAACATGAACTGCGTTTGGCTCATCCAGTCCGAGCCAGGCTCCAGGATCCACTTGGCCTTTAACGACTTTGATCTGGAGGCGCCTTATGATGCGCTGACGGTGAAAGATGGAGAGACCAATGATGCGAATGTGATCGGGCGGTTTTCGGGAGCAGAGAGTCCGTCCCATCTCACATCCAACACCCACACGCTAAGATTGGAGTTTCAGGCCGACCACTCCATGTCTGGGAGAGGGTTCAATATCACTTACACCAGTATGTGCTCTCTCAATGAACCCCACTACTTTGAATTTAAGCCCTTTTGCTGAATGAATATCTGCATGTCAACATAAAACAAAACAGACCAAAATTCAGATAAAGTCAGTCAGTATTTTTTTCTTGAGTAAGAATGAAAAGTACAAATTCGTAGCATGTTTGTCCACTGATCTGAAAGTTGATATCCCACAAAAAACACTGAATGGAGAACGAAAAGACTGGAGATGGAACTAGCAATTGGAACGAGGAAGTTATTATTGTACAGTGTAAAAATGCAGAAACGCAGAGGTATAAATCTTATCCAAATGGGCTAACTAAGACACTCGGGTAGTTGAACTATGTGGCTTTCCAGCTGTTTCACACTGATTGCTATAATTTCTCTACAAAACCCACATAATTGGCAATTCAGAGTCTTTTTTTATTCAGTGACTTAATTAGAATCAAAGTGTTTGTTTTTTCATTGAGAAGAAAAGGCTGACCACCAGGTGAGGTCACTCTCTCAGCTAAGAATAGAGTGTAGGTTGCAGAGGTACAGTGTTGTGTAGACGTTCAATGAGATACTGTCTGAAAAACCATCATTTTAATATAACTTGAGAAAACCGCAGGAATCGTTAGCCTAGTTCAGTCAAAAAAAAAGTGTCTGTAACCTGTGTCAAAATTGAGAACAAAGTACAGTTTTTTGTATCTTTTATCTGATTGAAGTGAAGCTTTAGATGTTTGGGAGACTAATTTAGCAGACAACAGCCAGCAGCATGTTTAGCAAATAAAAACATTGACTTTCTTTTGAAGGCATTGATCTTATAGTCCTGCTCACTTCTGTAGACAAATCTAATGTTGTTTTGTGCTTATTCTTTCCCTTTTTAAGTGAGTTACATTTCCTATTGATATTTTGAAAGTAGGATATTGGAATTTACATCAGGAAGGAAAATACAGACAGACATTGGGATCATAGTTGGATTAATTTCACATTTTAGCTCAGCTCAGACTGATACTGCTATTGGAGGTAAGAATCAAGGGTTAAAAGAACCAATTAAATGAACAGGTGAGATTCAGGGAGGGTATCTGACAAAAAGGGAAAAACTATCCCAAATCATTCTAAATATTATTCGTTCCCCAGTCACATTAAATGTACAACTGGGGAATGAAGAAAATATCTAGTATTTTCTGGCAAACTTTCATTAGTCAGATTTTGAAAGGCCCACAGCCGACGGAAGGACACACTCAGATGGTATCTAGCAGATGAGAAGAATATACCCACAAATATAATACAGGAATATAAAGTTTCTTCGGTTGAAAACATAATTATTAGCACAAATCACAGCAAAGTACAGTGTAGCTCAGAATTCTGAAAGCCCAATCTATTTCAATATCTTGCTAATTATACATTTTCAACATTTATCCTCAGCGTTTGGTCATAATGAGTGCCCAGATCCCGGCATTCCCATCAACGCCCGTCGCTTCGGAGACAGCTTCCAGCTCGGCAGCTCCATCTCGGTGGTGTGTGAGGACGGATTTATCAAAACGCAGGGGAGCGAGACCATCTCCTGTCAGCTGGAGAAAGGCAAAGTCATGTGGAGCGGGCCTATTCCCAAATGTGAAGGTAAATATTGACAGCATAGATTAGCTACTTCATTTAGGCTATCTTATGCCAGATTAGTCCTATACTGTCTATAGAAATTACAATTTTAAAACAACAAGAGAGCATAATGAATCGCTTCGTATGCCTCAGTGCACAAATGAAAAGTGAAAAGTCCTTAGTGCAGGTGACCTTTGACCTTCTAGCAGCTATTAACACAATAATAAAGCATTCATATTCCTTTGCACTTGTCAGGCTTTACAAGGAAGCTCATTGCAGTGAATAACCTTGACCATGCCATTTGACATAGTCTGACAGTTTTCTATTGATAGCTTTGTTCAGTTCAGTTTCAATTTATTTACATTTATATAGCACACTTAAATACAACTCCAGCAGCCCAAAGTGCTTCATATAGAAAACAAATAACCTGATGTCTAGCTAGTATTAAATGCCAGGGAGAAGAGGTAAGTTTTCACTTTGGTCTTAAACTACATTAATAGATGCCACTAACTCTAAGTTTGACACAATGTAGTTCACAATATTCTTAACTTGAAGGAGGTTTTGAAGTTCAATTTGACATTTATGATAGAGAAACTATTGTAATGTTGTATATGTCCTCTTTCACTCTCTCATAGCCCCATGCGGTGGCCATTACTCAGCCCCTAACGGCGTGATCCTGTCTCCTGGTTGGCCTGGTTACTATAAAGACTCCCTCAACTGCGAGTGGGTCATTGAAACCGAACCGGGACGCTCAATCAAAATCACATTTGACAGGTGGGTGGCACGTCCTGTATGCTGTAAAGACCTAAATGTCCCAATGTGGGTTGATGCATTAAAACAGCCATCAATTACTCCGCAGATTGACAAGTGGAAACCTAAAACTTTATAGTATTATAGCCGGTTACTCTTTATTGGTTGTATAATTCATCTCAGTGGACAGGTTATTATATCCAGAACTCTATGATAAAACATGCATCAGTATATTTTAATACTGAATATGTAAAAGCTTTTGGTATTCTTATTATAAATGTCTATGATAAAATGAATATGATACTTTAGCACTGAGGTACAATTAAAGGTTGTGTATTGCACAAAATTGACTCTTGTGAGCTTTAAGCCATGTTATAATGTTGTTACTTCCTTAAAAACAGTTTATCAGTATCTGAAGTTGTGTTTTGTTTCATTCACAAATGTCTGAATAACCCTGTATTATTAGTCTCTCTACATCTCCAAAGCTCAAAATGCTCTGTTCCACCTTGTGATGTCATGTAGTGGTAGTTTTCATGTTAACAGCTACTTTTTTACCTTTATTTTAGCAGAAATTGGAAACTAAAGGGCTGAAATCATCCAAATGAATCTAGTGAAAGTGTATAGGGTTTAAAAAACACAATGGAGCAATTCCTGTATTACCACATGACATCACAAGGTGGAACAGAGTGTTTTCTGTTTGAGAGAAGAACTCACCCTAAATATGCAGGGCTTGTGTATTAAACATGTTTATGCTATTGTTAATATTGCATGTTTTATGTCTATAGGTTTCAAACTGAACTCGGATATGACTTCCTGGAGATCCACGACGGGCCCA
This sequence comes from Periophthalmus modestus, assembly GCA_019594935.1. Lineage (NCBI taxonomy): Eukaryota > Metazoa > Chordata > Actinopteri > Gobiiformes > Gobiidae > Periophthalmus > Periophthalmus modestus. The sequence goes on from JAIEZT010001318.1 coordinate 23,298,135, forward strand.
ACCTGCTGTCTCCTCTGGTCGGCTCATTCAATGGCACCCAGGTCCCACAGTTTCTGTTCAGCAGCAGCAACTTCCTCTATCTGCTCTTCACCACTGATAACAGCCGATCAAACGCTGGCTTCAAAATACTATATGAAAGTACGTTAGATAGGAATGCTCTGTATTTGATATTCCTGTGTGGACATGCATGCATATTCCGTATCTGCTACCATGCCATTTCTTCTAAAGATAAGTGTAAATAAATGTGCTTTTTATTTATAGCATGTGTTATATATTGTATGATTTTGTCTTATTTTTACTGCCTAACTGAGTACATTGCATCCAGACAGCAGGCAACTGTAACCACATGCCGCTGGACAAGCTCTGAAGATAATTTTTAAGACATGAAAAACAAAGCATCACTTGCATATTATAGTGCCTGGGGAGTATAATACTTAATCCCCTGAGTCTAGATTATGCAAATATGTGAGATCAAAGTAGAGCATCTTAATGTGTGTTTTATGATAGTTATTTAATTTTGTGTTCTTGTTCAGGTGTTACGGTGGACAGTTATTCCTGCTTGGATCCTGGTATCCCCGTCAATGGGATCCGATACGGGCAGGACTTCTCCATCGGCTCCACTGTATCGTTCGGGTGTGATTCTGGGTACAGGCTCAGCCACGAAGAGCCACTGGTCTGTGAGAAGAATCACTGGTGGAGCCACCCTCTGCCCACGTGTGACGGTAAGCACAGTAGTAGATAGTGAGTACAATGATGCATTATGTGTAAAACACTTCATCTTGAACACTGGCAGTACAACGGTTAGTAATTAACCCTATAACGTTGGATGCAATCACCGCCGATAGATTTGCAGGTGCAGACTTTCTATTACCATAACTCTGCAACCAATTGTGCTCTCATGTAAATTCAAACGACATCTCAAAGCAGAGGCATGGGGCTCTTTAAATATGTTACTGTCATTACAGTAATGTGCTTACGTTGTCCTTCGAAGATGACCAATCAGAGCACATGTGCCACCGGGATTCTCCCAGTCAGTGCATCAAAGGAAAAGAATCAGAAGAAGTTTTATTGCCATTGTCCGTGAGCAGAGCTCACAGACTAGAAACTTACTTCGGTGATAAAGAACTCATACAAAAAAATCAAAAAAATGTTAAATAATAAATAATAAAATAATAAATAAAAACAAGGATGGATATGTAAAATAGAGGTAGTTGTGTGAAAAAAGACAAAAGTACATGCTGATACTTCCTTTAACAGGATTTTTATGGATAAAAAGCGAGCTATAACAGTCTATAATGTGCTCAGTGCTTAAAAGGTTAAGCCTCATAGCGAGAAGGTCCTGGGAGTTTAACCTGTGACCTTCGTGATGCGAGGCCTTTCTACGTGGAGTTAGCATGTTATCGCTATGTCTGTGTAGGTAATTCTAGTTTCCCCTACCACTAAAAACATGTAAACTGAGGTTAAAAATATCAGTGAGACTTCCCTGGTTAAATAGAGATACAGAATACATATGAGTATATGAATATAAAGACAGTATTACTTTAGAAAAATAAAGGTCTTTTATTTTAGAGAAATCAAAACAATGATTGTATATGACATATTAATATATATGAGATTAGAATCACATTTTAAAGAGTTGTTTTATTTAGACGTTTCTTTTTTATAAAGGCAACTCTAACCTCAACAAGCATTCAAATGGCTGTATTAGTAATGCATATAGCAGTAAAGGTCGGCTTGCTGGAAAATGGATTGAGCTACTTTTAGCGATCAAAAAGCCACCAGTTGAATCAGACGGCTGCGTGTGCACTGGGAGCACGCTGAGGCAATTTGCGGAGGAAGCGTGGTGTGGCTGATAGGGCTGATTTGAAGATTACAGCAGTGTGACCACATATATGTCTCTGTCACATGTTCCCCGTGTGTCTCCGTGCACCGCCCTTTTATCCTGTCACCTCCTCTCGCCCCTCTCTCAAATCAAGGAGGCAGCAGTAGTGATGTGTGTGTGGAGGTGGAGGGAGGGGGCACTGGGGTGTCTCTTTGTCTCACTTGCAGCGAGGGTGAGGACAGAAGAAGAACAGGGGAATAAAGCGCCGGTAAATGCTGTGCCATCGGTTTTGTAGATTCTCGCTGTGTACGATTTGCTGGCTTCTGTGCTTGTTAACCACATTTGAATTGCACTGTTCCTGGGAACATTTCCTCGGAGAAGCCAGTTTGTGCAGATAAACATCAAACAGACTGGGATTCTTGGATGGCGTGTCATTAGGCACTGTTTATTCACCATGTAGGCACATAAAGATAGGCACCACTGACAGCTGTGGTTGGTAAGAAATGGTTTAGCCTCAGTAACATATTCACAAGATGACAGGCTTCCAACCACATAACAGCTGTTTATTTACAAGAGGCACTGAAATGTTCTCCAATATTGATGAGAAGGTCACCTCTTTGTCTAAAGGGAGTCATTTCAGTGAAACTACTCATAATTGCTGCAGTGAACAAAGCAACAGGGAGCCATATTGTAATGAAGTAAACCAACAGTGGCAAAGATGTAATGAGTGGGTTTCACACTTCTCAAATCCTCCACGTCAACATTAAAACATTCCTGGCAGGAAAGTATTAATAATTAAACATTTGTGCATGAGCGAACACATCTGATTATATGAATACAGCGTGCTCTGCATCTTTATATCTGTGTTTGTTTAGAAACATTCCCCAGTTCTTTTTCTTGGATTCCGCTGCTGTTGTGGTTACAGGCTGAATAGTCTGTTTTATGTCCTTGTAGATTGTAAGTGTCTCCCAGTGGTTTGTGGTTTGTAGTTGGACTTCGTAATCATCAACATAAGAAACTTTGCCTTCTCTATTGAGCTGTCTGCCAGTGCTGAACTTTTAAGTAACGTAAGAAGCGAAAATGACAAGCAAAACAACGGAAATGATGAACCAAATAAAGCAGCAGGCACCAAGCACCACGATGCAAAGACCTGCACATTAGTATGCAAAGTCTGAGTTACACATTCACCCAAACTACGCCCAGTTCTAAGCATGAGTTCTGCCCCACACTCAATCAGAGTATGTGGTTAAATGAAGGGTCAGACAGAGTGCACATTATGAGGCTCATGATGACAAAATAATTGACTCTAATATCCTGTGCAGCTTTCATCATTCTGGGATGTCCCATTTGAAGTTACAAAGTGATAATGTAATTTTGGTTGTGTTCACATACTTACGTACAGTCTTTGAACTAGTTTTACTGGTTCTTCTTTCCTTTGAAACTATCACACATGTTTGGGTACAACCAATCCACTCTTGATAAATGGTTGTTTATTTTGTGAGTCATATTTAAAACTTTTCTGGGTATGTCTTACATTCATCATTTGCTGTATTTTATTGCTTAGCCCAGATTATTTGACTTTGATGTTAAAATGTTTAATCCAATTTGCAAAAAGGCATTTACTTTGATAGATGGCATCATGCTAAAATGTGCTTACGGGGGTTACAAAACTTTTTAGGTCACCTTTTGATACAACTTTGTAGGCTGAAAGTAGCTACTATTTAAGTATTTACTATGGTATACTATACTCATTTATTCCTTTGACTTGTATGTGCTACTGCTGAAAACACATTTATGCTTATACCTGTGTAGCTGGCAGAAGAGAGCTAATTCCACAGGGAAACTGAAACTGTATCTGTTTTTGTTATCAGCAATCTGATCTGACCTTTTTTGGTTCTTTGTCCCTCGTCGCTGCACACGTCCATCTTCCTTCTCTCCGGATCTTCCAGCTCTGTGTGGGGGAGATGTCCGCGGGCCCTGGGGAACCATCCTGAGTCCTGGATATCCCGACAGCTACCCCTCGTCTCTCAACTGCACCTGGACTGTGGAAGTCAGCCACGGCAAAGGTATGGCACACGCACAAACTAGACCAAACTGCAATGGGGAGTGAAAGCTAGTATAGTTTATCTTTTATAGTAACATGTGCAGTTTTGAAAATTGGCTAACAAAATTGTCATATGTCACTTGTGTTTGATTATTCTTGGGGTTAGTGAAGGCTGTACAGGGAGATGTCAGCATTCCAGTTGACTTAGCAGTAGCAGGTCATGCATAAACAGTATTGAACATCCATAAAGATAGCAATATTAACTTCAGACTTCAAAACATGTATTTAGGGCTGAGGCGTGGATTATACCAACTATTGTTTTACTGATAGAAAACACATTGAACTGTGTGTCAGTTTTTGTTTCATCTGGATAGGCCCAGTAATTACAGAGGTATTGATCATAAACAAGGCAAACAACTCTGTAATCTAATAGTTTAACGTCTGCTATAGAATTCTGACCTGTCTTCCTGCTCAGTTTTAAAATCAAGGCTTTGTAGAATCCTGAGAGATCACGCAACCCCATCCTTTGGACTGGCATATACTCAGTGCATCTGGTCAATTAGGAAATAAATACAAAAAAAACCCCAAAAAACCAACATCAACATCCCAAAGTCATGGATATTCAGGACAGCATAAGTTCCCCTAAGAGCTTCATCCATCTTGTTTTTTTCTCTCCCACCAGGAGTCCAGTTTCAGTTCAACTCTTTTCACCTGGAGGACCAACACGACTACCTGCTGCTGACGGAAAACGGGAGCTTCGTGCAGCCGCTGGCCCGTCTCACCGGAAATGAGTTACCTAGCAACATTAACGCCGGTCTCTATGGCAACTTCAAAGCCCAGCTCCGTTTCATCTCTGACTTCTCCATTTCCTACGAGGGCTTCAACATAACTTTCTCTGGTAATGCATAAACTTGGAACATAGTTTGAGTTGAACAGTAAACCTATATATAGACTTCAAACTTTTTTCTATTTTTATCTGTGTATGTGTTCTCAGGTCTGCTGCATGTTGGTTCTGGATATGTTAACATATCCTGGGGGAGAAAAAAATAAATAAATAAATAATCTCACTGAATCATTATATAAATTTGTAATTTTGTAGCTGACCCAAATAAATTATAATAGATGATATCTATATATTTAGGTCTATTTACATATCAGGGAAAAAATTGCCATAAAAGTCAGTGGACTTGTTTCTTTTATTAAGCCGTTTTAGATGAATATTACGATTTTAAATGTGCAAATTTTCACCTAATGATCCACAGATGTCGAAGATTATAACTATATAGCAGACAAAACCACAATAGGTCTTCTTTAAGCTTTGAAAATATTTAGTGGATTGATCTGTGTTGTCCTGGTGCCTGGTCCTGTTTTGGAGTTAGTGGGTCAGTGCTCTATTGAAGAGGAGGGTTGAGGCCAAAGACAGACACAGCCCAGGGCCACAAGTGTCCCTCATAAATCACGCCTCTGTCACAGCATCTCCCCTATTGACTCCGGAGAAAAAGAGCGCAGAAATCTGAATGTACTAGCACTACATTTTTACCGCCTCCCAGATGGTGTAAAGCCGATACTTCCCATATAACACATGGGAGGTGTCACCAGAAGTGGGACTTGCCAACTTCCAACATGCTCTACATGCTGGGCCAAACTGCAGTGTGCTCACAGACATACTTTATCATCATCTGAGCATGGTCAAAATATATGGGACTCCTGGTGAGCGCAAAATCAAACAAGTGTTTCTCAACTCAGTGGGATGTATTGTGACGTGTCTTTAGATATTTTTGATAATTCATTTAAAAATATTAGAGTGAAAATTCAACTTTCTATTTCCATTTTTCAAACTTTTATTACTAAAGACACTTAAGTACTACCACTACCAACACAACCCAATGTGCACAAAAATATGACTTACTTAGGTATTACAATAGCATGTATGATTAAATATAACTTTTCTGGCGGACAGGACAGCACCTGCTTGTCTCCGTGACGATGTTATTGCTTTGCCTGGCATGTTCCACAGTATAAAATGTTTTTTATTACTGAAATGTTACATAGTGTACCTTTAAAGACTGAATAGATATTAAATTCACTTTCAAGTTTACCTAAAGTATACAGCCCAATGTGCTAGAAAGGACAAACAAACATATTTTTGTTTTTTAATTGTTCCAGAATACACTTTGGAGCCATGTGAAGATCCCGGGATGCCGCGGTTTGGACGAAGAAATGGCTACAGTTTTGGAGTCGGTGACACGTTGACGTTTTCTTGTAATGTGGGATATCGCCTGGAGGGGGCACCAGAGCTGGTGTGTCTGGGAGGAGGGCGGAGAATGTGGAGCGCTCCACTGCCCAGATGTGTTGGTATGTGAAAAAGATTGATTAAATACCTGCCTCAGCTGTGTCAAATCTTGTACTTCACCCAATATAACTCAAATGATTTCAGGCTAATCTGGAAAAGGAACAGCTAAATCCCTTCCGCATCAAAAGTTTCATGTATCTATTTTTTTTTTTTTTTTTTTTTTGAGGTCTCAAGACTCCCTGCAAGTGTTGCAGCCTCTGCTTCCATTATGACAAGCAAAGTGATTGAGTCAAAAGTTGAAGTCCATTATGTTTTATCAGTTTTGATAGTTCACAAGCCAAGAGGGCCCAGCTTTTACAAGACACTCAAAGAGAAAGCCACTTTTGATAACGGCAAAACTCATCCTAAATTTCCATTTATTTGCAATGCTGACTTCCTTTCTTTGAACACCCATACGGCTGAATGCTTTTGCGTTGTCTGGTGACCCGAACTGACACTTTTACTGTATAAAATCTGTATTCATTTGCAACTCGGTCAGTTCACAAACAGTAAATGTCAGGTAATGTTAATGTGTGGCAGGACCTGAGTGGGCTGGGATTTTTAGCCAATACAAATGCTATAACGCTTCCAGTAACTATTGAAGTACAAGCTATAAATGTGATAAAAAGTCTAGAAGTGCCTACTTACAGAGCAAATTATGAGGCAGTTTACATTAGGAGTTGACTCCTCTGCACAATGCAACATATTGTTTACAACATGCTATTTCCAATACAATGACAAGAAGACAAGTAGACAAGAAGACAACTGCCAGTAAAGCCTATGTATACACCACTAGTCTGACATTCCCTTTCAATCAGTCAACAGCTGATTTCTTGTGTCTTGGGTGGCAGAGTGGTTGTCTTATATATACTCACATCCCATCCACAGGGTCGGGATGTGAGTGCTTGCTCAGAGAAGAGTTTTGTATGGATAGTAAGTAGGGGTAGGAAATAAATAGAATATCAGAAAATGCATAGTATTTCGTTGTTGTTAGAATTGAGTGTATTGCCTTTTATTTAAAAGAGCAGATTGAAAATAAATACTAGTAACTTGCAGGGTAATCTTCCAACTAAATAGATATTTCTGCACTTCTGTGATTCATATTAGAGTTCATTCTTGTTGTAATACTTAAACAGACATGACATTTACAGGCACGGTCTAAATATTGTCATTGTGGCAATCCCAAAAAATACAATATTTTCATTTGTGTCAATATTGCCAACCCCTTTAACGGCAATCCAAAGTGGTCAGCCTCAGAGCAGCTGTGGGAACAGTAGTAGCGCAGTTGGTAGAGCATTTGTTCACTTATCCGAAGGTTCGAATCCCACTCACAACATAAACATTAGTGGTTGAACATTCAGATCCACTGACCCACAGGCTGGCGGTGCTATTTCAGCTCCCAACAGAAGAATGCTGTCGTCGTGTCCTTGCGTACAACACTTGACCCACCTTGCCCCCAGTGTCTGCGTACATTGGTGTATAAATGTGTCTGTGGTTCTTTTGAGTGTCTTGAAGGTGGAAAAGCGCTATATAAAAATGCGACCAAGGGTGCAGGGTGGATGACTAATACAATCTAACGCAACTTTTTGTCCAAAGATTAATGCAAGGCTATAACTAGGGAAAAAATAACCAATGGAAGACAGTTAAAAGTGGTTACTTCATCTCCTGGTTTGTGTAGTTTTTCCAGGGTTAGGGTTAGGAATAAGATGTATTTAGTTTTATATCTTGGTCTAAACTTCATTTTAAACAGTCTTTCTCAACTTTCAGGACTTCACTATGGTGTTTTGATGGCACTTATAAGAGTAGATTGCTCATTGGACACACAAGCCTTTGACAGTGGATAGGATTAGCCAAATGAGCATCTCAGCGCAGATAAAACCTTTTACCTTTAACTTGAGGCTGTTTGAGAGAGAATAAAAGTGTGTCAAATCTGATTGGATTTGGGCTGCAGATTTACAATCAATAAACAGCGATGATAAAGACGTCACAGCAGAAAACGGGAAAATAGGTTCAAAAAACAGCATGCAGTATATGATGATTTAATTTTAGATGACTTCAGAGAGTCTCACATTTTATTTTTAACATAAAAGTTGTGTTTACGGGCGGCTGTTTCAGCCTGTTATACCAGATTATGCAAAAGTTTGAAAAGTGCTGGAGCGCAGGCACATAAAAAGGGCCTCCATCAAGTACATTTACGATATATTAGTAATTAAGTGGCGGTTCGAATCCTGCTCTCGACGTCACTGGTTTAGCGGTTCGATCCACTGAGGGTCTAGTTCCAGCTCCCACAGGTGAATGCTGTCGTTGTGTCCTTTAGCAAGACACTTAACCCACCTTGCCCCCCGAGTCTGTGTACATGGTTGTATTAATGTGTGTGTGAATGGGTGAGTGTTTCCTTGATGTAAAGTGCTCTGACTGCCTTGAAGGTGTAAAAGTGCTGTATAAAAATGTGACCATTTGACCAGATGAACAAAGGTCAAAGTAAATCATTAATAAATTTAAACCCGTGATACCTGGTACCTCTACTTCTAAGATTTTCACCCACCATTATTACCACGAGTACATTCGTGACTACTTATTCTACTAATGTGGAGAGTTTAATGACTCAGAAAATGTACTTTAAAAAACTTTTTTAAAGTATAATTTGTTATCCAGGCGCTTAAAGCAGGCAGCTGATATTGAAATGGTTTCTTAGCCCACACAATTCTTGGTCGTTTTTCTTCCTCGCCCTTAGTTGTAGGTCAGGCTTTTCACAAGTTTGTGCTAGTGCCAAGTTTTCCTATTTATTAGGCTATTGCGTTTTTTAGGAAATTTACCAGAACTTTTTTAGAGAATTTACTGTTTCGCTCTCAGACATTGGAAAAGCGAGCAGAGACTATATGGTGATTTTCATGGGAAATGTTGATTGAAGTGGACGAGCACAGTACTTATATAGAAGGATAGAGAGCGCGGCGGAGCAGAGGGAAGGGAGTTAAAGAGGGAGAGGGTGGAGAGGTAATTTTCTAAATGGAAACTGTAGCCTTGTGATTTATTGACGATATGACAGCTGTAATATGACTATTACACCAGCAGAGACACGCGGAGGGGCGGGAGAGAGGCAGCGAGAGAGGGAATGAAAAGAGGATAAGGGACAGTGTGTAGATAGAGGGCACATGTGTGAAGTGTACAGATCTTTAGGTAAATTAGCTTTGGGCTTTTACAGCCGAGCACACTGCTCCAAATGGATGTGAACGGCTGACAGTGCAGATGTTCAAATGCACATATACACACATACACACACACACACACACACATACTATAGAGAGCTCTAAGGGCAGTTGGGCTTAAGACTACTTTAGAGTCAAGGGAGCGATCATTTGTGACTGAAAGGGTGACACTAAAATGACTCTGAATTGTGGCCTGAGCTGTAAGTAGAAACACATTAGAGGCAGCAGAAAGGACATTGCAAATAGTGAATCCCAGCCATTCTATAAGAGAATAAAACAGCTCTGAGTACTCAATGTTATTTAGAGTCACACATTAAATAAATAAGTTCCTTTGTTCCTTTCCCATTTGACAACCTCCTTGAAAGTTGACAGAAACTTTCCTAGAGTAATGTAATCATTACGTCCTAAATTCCCTACTCTGAAAATTGTAACCAGATTGTACCAGAAGTATTGACGCAACTCCAAATGAAAGTTGCAGTTGCTTGGGTCTGCACCAAACTCTCTAAAGTGTATAGCAGTAATTACTCTCGACTGGCTCATAGAACAAATTCTAATCATATTTTCTTCTTGTCAAACAGCTGAGTGTGGCTCTTCAGTCATCAACAATGAAGGGATACTTCTGTCTCCAAACTACCCCATGAACTATGACAACAACCACGAGTGCATCTACAGTATACAGGTACGTTTTACTTTTAAGTGCTATTCATGTTATGTCGTTATATTAATTATTTAAATGGATTAATTCACTGTGATACCCATTTTAGACAGAGCTATCCACATCGCCTTTCCTGTATTTACAAATATGTTAATAATAAAGTCAATAATAAACCTTACCTTCCTCCTCTAAAGTATATAACTTTTCAAAGTATTAATATTGGATTTATATACTGAGTAATTATAATTAAATCTCTTCTGGCTGTTTACACCACACTCAAAAACATTTCCAATTAGCCACGGATGAAATATTGGTTTAGTTTTCAACCCGCCAGCAAGCAATCCTTATTGTTATCTGATGATCCACCATCATGAAATATGAAAAATATTGCAGCGAGTAATATTATGATTATGTTTGGATTCTTCCCTATGGATGTGGATCACCATCTGGAAAATTTCTGTTTGTATGAAGCTTCTATATTGATGTGCTATGTAACCACTGCTTCAGCAATTAGCACAGTTTTAACAGCTTTTAAGAATAGTGGGGATAGCACTAAATATCTGTCTGTACTCAACTGCTTCTACTCTTTTTTAGATTATTATTATGGTTTTTATTTTTTTTTTTTTACAAAAGGATAAAAAACAGTGTTGTCGACCATCTTGTCATCTATTTGTCAGTGCTTGTTAATTTAGCTGAAAGCTGTGCTATCTGATGTTCGCCTCAGGTGCAGGCTGGCAAAGGCATCAACATTTCAGCGCGTACCTTTCATCTGGCCCAGGGGGACATACTCAAGGTAAACAGGCAGTTTGTGATGACTCTTTGTCATTCCTCATGTCTGACATCTGCCGTTACTACCACTCATCAGCACCACTATCCTGTAGCGAATAACAGGTGTGAAATTACATCTTATTTATTTGTATTGTGCTACTTCTACAGGTGCATGATGGGAAAGACAACACGGCCCATGTACTCGGAGCGTTTACCGGGACATCTATGCTGGGGCTGACCCTCATTTCCACTTCGAATCATCTTTGGCTGGAGTTTTTCAGCGATGGAGAAAGCACCGGGGAAGGATTTAAACTGGTTTATTCAAGTGAGTGCACAACGGCAGCTACTGTTACATTGAATAGTGAGGAAAATCGTGCTGTGAGGGTGACCGCAGAGCTCTTTTTACATATAAAGTCTGCTCCATATTAAAAGAACCAGGTCAGATTTTGCTAGCAACACAACAGGAGGCTTCGTTCTCACTGTGTAGGCTATTCATTTAAAAATCCAACAAAGCTTTTAAAATCATGTGAATGCAAATGTAAATAGGGCTTATTTTCATATCCTAGTTAAAATGAAAAATGAACCCGCCTCTGTAGGATTTTGAACACACTCCAGTTTGCAATCTCAGGTTATTTTTTATGCCTTTAAAATGAATTGTTTCCACTAAACTTTGTTATGAAAGACTTTGTGCTAATGGCAGTCTGCAGTCTTACAGGCAGAACTCCCACGGTTTAATAGAATATGTGTGGTTGGGGCCACAGATGAATTGCGCAGGAGGTCTTGTAATGCCTTGTGCACTTGTTGGTATTACCGCTGCATGCATTTGAATTAGTAATTAGGTCAGAGCCTGTTAAAGTCAAGTACTTCACCTCAGAAGACAGTGTGGTTTATTATGGATTGACAAGTTGATACATTTTCACACATTTGCATAAACGCTTCATTAGTTACAGATTCTAGTGAAGACTATGTTCAGGTTCACTCGAGTGCAGCTGCAGCGAGGAAGTCGATAATGCATTTTAATACGGAAATCATCAGTGATATATTTGTACAGTGTGTAATCCTCATTAAACAAAGCCCTGTGTTGTAACGGCATGTAATGGTGAAGGCTACCACATCAACTGGCACTGGCAAGATTTAGAGCCAAACCACAAAAAATTACTTCATTTAAATATTATAAGATTTTACACAGGGTTTCCACCTTTCATAGTTTGATTGTGAGTTACTCGAAATTCTCCCTATAGTAAATTAATGACTGAAAAGTAATTGGTTCAATAAATGACTCTTACAGTACATTATGTAACTCTTATATTTTGGATAAGTATAACATTAAACAAACTATCTCCACTGAGACAAGCAGGTGTGGTCAGATCTGTGGAGAGGTGACCCTGCTCACACAGTAAGAAGGCGTTTGTCCTAAAAACACATGTAATTGAAACAAAATGTATGTTTTTGCCATACTGTGGATCATTCCAGGCAAAGTAATAACATCTCCAAGGAGACAGGAGATGGTGGCCCTCCATCAGCGAAAGTTACACAGTACATCATTAACGAACTGAACCTGTTTAGATGTTGCTATAAACTCCAAACACCAGTCGTTTTAACCGTGGCAATAATCATTTTGGGAACTCTTAAAGTGGCTCGGCTTAATCACATCTCTACAGGAGCAACTTGTGTGCTTGTGTTTGATTTATTGTAACCCTAAATGTTTCTCATCATCATCAAACTCATTGTACATTCCCTACTGCAACGATCAAACACAACATGTCACAAGTGATTAGCAAAGCCGAGAGAGAGCTCTCATTTTCTAAGTGGACGGGGTTTTTAAAAGGTGCCTCGTATTCACCGAAGCAGACCCACATTCACGGTGCCCCTCAGATCAGACTCTGAATTAGAAAACCTAATTGTTTAAATGGAGACGTACGGATCATTTGCATTCCTCTGAAGTTAGTGTCTCCCGGCTTCGAGAGGTGGGGCATTACCTAATTGTCTCTCCATAGCTCAACTTTTTCACTGCACAGTGACTTTTACCGTATTTAATTTAATTTTTTTTTTTGACAATATGGCTGATGGATTCTGAATAGCCCTTGGATGTCTTTTAATAAATAATGCATTTGGGTTTTTTTGTTGTTTTTTTTTTAGAAAGGTCTTCTATAGCATGGTGCTTTCAAATGGGTTCAGCTTATTATGTTAATAATTGAGCTACTTAAAAACATTTACAATCCCTGTAAAAGCCAAAGGTTTTTTTTCGAAGTAAAAAAATGCTCATGTGTTATTCATTCGCTTACTTTATACCAGTTCCTCATAAATACACAACAATTGTAGCTGCTTTTGGCCATCACTGATTTAATGCTGTTGGTGTAGCACATAAGCAAGGTCACGAGAACAGGTGGGGGTCTTTCAATACATTTATGTGTAAAGGTCTAGCCTGAATCGAGGTCTCACCTGTTGTAAGCTCAGGTGTGTAAAGTTTTTTTCTTAATTACATTTTTATTCTGCTGTTTTTATGAACCTCTAGAAAGGCAGCTAGTAGCCATATCCCTTTCCTATTCCAAAGCACAATAGTATCCCCAAATTTACTTTAGTCATTTCATTAAGCATTTATTTTCTATAAATGTTTGTGTTTATGGAGGGTTGCGTCTTTGTTCAAATTCTTGCAGTCGTCACATTCGGATGAGTTATTTATAACTGTTTGCCTCTTGCCAAATGCTGCACAAGAATAAACAAAAAGTGGAGGCTACGGAGCACCGCATTTATATAATTGGATAAGTGTGCACCTGATATAGTAGTATCTCAAGTATGTTTCTTTCTTTTGATTTAGACTGGAGCAATAAAACTGTGTTGTGCTTAAATCAACTCTCTACTCCATAGTTTTGTATTTTAAGTTTAGTCGCGTTTACAATGACCCAGATCTTGTTTTGTTGAGTGGGTGTTATATATCCCACTGCTAGTCCCCCGCTAAGCACACTCACATGAAAAAGATTTGCCTCATTTTCTCATTTTCTTCTTATCTTTCCAGGTTTCGAGTTATCTCATTGTGAAGACCCAGGGGTGCCGCAGTTTGGCTTCAAGGTCAACGACCAAGGGCACTTCTCAGGCAGCAGCATCACGTACCGATGCGAGCCCGGCTACACCCTGCACGGAGCCACCACTCTCAAGTGTATGACAGGCGAACGCAGGGCCTGGGATAATCCTCTGCCTTCCTGTATTGGTATGTGCTGTATTTGATATGGGAGGGTACACAAGGGGATACTGTGTGAGGATGTGTGAAATTATGTAAGAGTGTGTATGGCATGTTGTTGAGACTGGGTTTTGAAAATAGACCTGATTAAAAAAAAAATGGAAAAAAAAACAACAGATTTTTTCCCCCCTTTTTTTAATTCAAAAAGGTGGATAGAAATTACAACAGTGGGTTTTAAGGAGTTAACAAAATATGTAGCGCCATATCTGCTACTGACCTTATTTCGACCTGCCCGCTATTTTTGTAAATGCGACCAAACCACGCTTTCTATGTGATGGCACTTCAGGTTATGTGGGAATCTTTCAGTTGAGAGTTTGGGAAAAGTTTTGGCGCTACAATATTATATAAAGTAGGGTGATTTGTGTTAAATGTTCAATGTTTATGCGCAACAACAAGTCAACATGGATTCTCTAGGAGGCTTTAAAACAGCTCGGGAGTTCTATAGATCTTATTTGCTGCCAAAATCAGCAGCCTCATGCAAAATAATACAACCTAAATGACAATGGCGGTGCCCACAGTAACTTCTGGTGTAAGGTGAATAGTAATGGTGTCAAGAAAACTCTGCTCTCGACGTGCTGTTTACCCAAAAAGACTCAGGACACGTTTTTTCTACTCTGATCAGAGGGGAGCGAGCACGGACAAAGAGCCACGCGGTCTTTGTCTCCAGATGCCTTCTTCCCCTTCCTCACAGCAGCCTTTTATTTAGACTCATGACGTATTCTTCACACAAAAGACATACATTACTTTGACACATGTTTTAACCCAGCATTTTCTTAACAATAACACTCAGTATCTTCCAACAGAAACATCTCCTGTGCCCCCGTTTCCTGTTTTTACTTTTCAGTTCAGTTATACATTTCAAGCATACAGTTTATTAGATGATAAAATATAAGCATAATTTTATTCACAAATGGTCTATCGATTTTTTTTACTTTTAGATGTATTTGTTCAATTGTCAAAAAAAGGAACGAGACAACACCTATGTTAAAGAGACATGCCACTTACCGTGTGTACAGTGCAGTTTTCAGACACTTTTTTAACCCCTAGCAACCCTTATTATAAACTGAACTGAACACAATAGCCTGGTACTTCATTACAAAACCTTTTGCTTAAAACAATTAATCAAAAGTTAGAAGTGTAAAAAGTTGAATTAAGCTACGAAACACCCAGGCCTAAGGTCTCTGGAAAAGGACAAAACAATTATCCGCCAGACAAACTAAAATGCTGCTATTGTTCCTCATGTTTGCACAAAGGCCCAATGTTATGCACCTGAGCCCAATTAAGTGTGAATAGAATTACTGCTCTCTGACCTAGAAATGCTACTATCATTGTTTCCTTTGCGTCTGTTAATAGGAGTGGTAAAACTTAACATTCTTTTTGACTAGATAAGTGACTTTTTATTGCCTGGGATCCAGATTACATACTTCTTCAATATTTTATGAGGATGGGTGTCTGGTTACCGCCCATTTAAATCTCCTCACGTGATTGACAGGTGGATTAGCCAATCAGGAACAGGCATGGTCTGTCCATATCGCAAAAAGTAATATCACAGAATCAGTCGGCGGAGCACTAAACTCTGATAATCTGAGATGAAATAAATTTGATTGAGGAGACCAATGAGCGTTTCACATGTGTCACTAAAAAAAAAACAAATCTGATTGCACAATAGGTTTATAATAAAAAATACAGAGAGGTATCAGTCTGAATTTGCCAGGCAAGACCTTTTATACATTTCTTCAAAAATCAGTAGAATATATTGTCTATTGAGTTTCACCCAGCAAAGGTCAAGAACAATATAGATTTACTCAAGAAAATAGCACACACTTTAACTGCCTATTATGTATTTTGACAACGCCACAGCTAATAAACAAAGAATTATGATGTGAAATATCTCATCTACACTTCTGCCCTGACGTTTTTATGCAAAGTATTACAGCAACACTCAATATTGTGGAAGAAAAACAGCTGGGGCGCCAATTTCCCCTGGGATCGGATTTTTGATTTTGCCTGGATATCACAGCACGGGGTCGCTCTAAAGACTGTATGAAAAGCCTGTTTATTCAGGACAGTTTACCTGGATGCAGCCCAATTGATCCGTTTCCTCCCCAGCAGCGGATGTTGTGCTGTGTAATTCTTCTTGTTTTGCTGACAGTGTTGTGTTTTCAGACAGCCACATTGCCTCTACTTTTCTCTCTCGCTACTTGCTTGCATGTATAGTATTTCTTCCCCTGGATTGCTGTATAATCTCATTTTAATTCACGGTTTTGCTTTGTCGTCTTAAATTTAAATGCACCAGTATTTGGGCCAAATTCAAGACCTCACCTTAAATTATTTCTGATAAAAATGCTTTCAGACAATGTAATGTTAAAATATTGCAAAACGTCTCAAATCGATGTATTATGTTGTATTTCTAGCAATTCGAAAAGACAGGAGCGCATTGTAGTAAATGTACTTTGATTATGCTGAGAACTGGAATGAACCACTTTGAATCTAATGCTGTTCTGTTCACAATGTGCTGCAATTAGGCAACTGTCTCTGCATGCACAAGCTTAAACAGAAACACAGATCTATTTCATTTTGCACAATATTTAAAGAGCCCATTTTACGCCTTTTTCTATGTTATAATGTTGTTTCCTCATCACAGACATACCTGGAGTTGTGTCTTGTTTCATTCACACACATGTTTAACACACAAACCCTGCATATTTAAACCTGAGTTCTTCTCTCAAACAGACAAAACACTAGTTTTACTGTATTTTTAAACTCCACACACCTTCACTAGAATCATTTGGATGATTTCAGCCCTGGAATTGCCAATCTCTGCTGAAGAAAAGGTAAAAGGAGCTGTTAACTTGAAAACTACCGCTTCATGACTTCATGCTTCATCAGGTAGAACAGAGCATTTTGAGCTTGTAGACAGATTAATTATAAAGAATTACTCAAACATGTGTGAATGAAACAAAACAACTTCAGTATGTTTTAGAGGAGGTAACAACATTATAACATGGTTTAAAGCTCACAAGTTTTGTGTGAGGGTTTTGTGTGAGGGTAATACCACATGATGCATTCAACAGCACACGTTTTGCCCCTAAAGCAATTAATGGCATCCTACAAATATTTACTATGAAGGAATTAGTAATGCTTTTTATTATATGAGTAAATGTCCTGGCATACCATAAGAATTTGGCAGACAATACAGACCACATTAACTGAGATTAATTAATTAATGTACAGTTTACTTCAGATAGTCATGGACCTCTTTAAAGGCACTATACTACGCCAAACAGACTCTTGTAAGCGCTAAGATTCACACATGTTTGCGTAACCCTTTATAATTTGTCTGTCTACATCTCCAAAGCTCAAAATGTTCCACTTTGTGATGTCATGTAGTGGTAGTTTTCAAGTTAACAGCTACCTTTTACCTTTTGTTTAGTAGAAATTGGCAATTCCAGGGCTGAAATCATTCAAATGATTCTAGTAAAAGTGTGTTGAGTTTAAAAACACATCGGAGCACTTCCTGTATTACCACATGACATCACAAAGTGGAACAGATATGCAGGGTTTGTGTGTTAAGCATGAATGAAACAAAACACAACTCCAGGTCTGTTTGTGACAAGGAAACAACAGTAGAACAGAGATAATAAAATAGCGTAATGTGGGCTCTTTAAGACTCATTCATAACACATGTTTTATTAAATATAACTTAATCCAGAGCACCACATTTTCTCACCTGATGGCCCGTACTTCTCTTGGGTTTGCTTCCAATTTTAGGCTACAGTTTCCTCTACAAATTCCTCTGTCTCACCGTTCCCTCTTCTGTCTCTCCTAAGGCGCAACCCAAAAATAAGTCTTAATTAAATATAGCTTAATCCAAATTCAGTAACAGCTTTTTATAACTAATTTCTACATTTGTGCATCTGTGTCTTTAAAGATGTCTGCTGTCCTTCCCAGTAGGCTTCTGCTTGACTGACTGCGTTCTCTAATTAAACTCAAACAAATGCTGGGCCTGTATACAGCAACGCCGTGGAAAAAGCCCGAGCTGCAGCTGCTCCACAGATGGGTGCCACAAGCATAATGCCCGTTCAATGTTTTAACCACCTTTTCTTGTGTCTCCGCTTCCTATGAACTTTGTGATTTCACATTCAGCTTAATAAGTCTCCCTCCACCCCACTATCAATAATGAAACAACTCATAAAACCAGTAGCTTATATTCGGCGACTTTATATTTTAGCACCATGACCTCAGCTAACCTCCAGTCTTAATATTATATTGCGTCTTATTATTGCTCGTAAGGTTTCCAATTTTTAGTCCACAGTTTTTCTTCCTATTTTGCCTCTTTCACTTCACTCCCTGCTCCTAATATTGCCGCTATTATTCCTGATAATGTATTCTGGTGGAAGAAAGCGAGGGGCAGCCCGAAGCAGGATGAACACGCTGAGGGTAGAGGAAGCAAGAAGAGGATGGAGATTGTGGAAAATATAGAACCAAGAGAGACAAAGAGAGAGCAGGGAATTATTTGGGGGGGTTATATAATGTGCAATGATTTTCTTTTGGGAGAAATGCCGCCTCAGCACTTTAGCTTCCTCCTTCAGAGAAACTTGGGCTTTTAGCTCCGTTTTACAACTTCAATTAAAAAGAATGAAAACTAAGTAAAATGAGAAAAAAACTTAATGCACCAATTTACCAATGTCATGTTTTATTAGGAACATAGACAACACGCTAAATAAGACAAGACATGTACAAAAAAAATCTATTTGATGATAATACAAGTTTCCATTGTCCGTTCATACACCAGCGCACATGGACATGGAGGCACGGTGTGTGAAGTGTCTTGCTCAAGGACACAGCAACAGCGTGCACAGCTGCCCCATTATGTCCCCGAGTATTCCCAGTACTGACCAGGCCCAGCCCTGCTTAGCTTCTGAGACTGGATGAGATTAGGCGTTCTCTGTTACAGCAAAAATGTTCAGATACAGTTTACAATGTCTGGACTTTTCATATAGATTGCTGAATCTATATGTCTCTCTGGTGATCGTTTAATCACTCCTCTGTGCCTGCTGATGTGCACACAGTGAATCTGAGTACACTGATAAAACAGGACAAATATGGGCTTTGCTTGTCATACAGCACCAGTGGACATACTCGTTTGATGCTTGTTGGTTGAACTGGGCTAATCAAACAGATAAACATGTTTTTTCGGACATGTGTAGGGGATATGTTGTATGCTAATATTGACACAGGCTAATGTTCCCTCTGTGTATTGCTGTGTTGTAGCTGAGTGCGGCGGCCGGTTTAAAGGCGAGTCCTCGGGTCGGATCCTGTCTCCCGGATACCCTTTTCCCTATGACAATAATTTGCGCTGCACCTGGACTATTGAAGTGGACTCTGGAAATATTGTGAGGTAAGAGTGAATAGATTCGCAAGCAGAGGTGGCGGCCACTATTCTTAGTACTACTGGCTCTATGCTTTTTGTAGGGCTGTGGTCAAAAGAAATACTTGGTCAGTTCAAGACATGCTGTGTTCATCTGAGTAACTGCAACTGTGCTAACAAGATGTGATCCCAATAAAATATGTTCAAAAAGTTGTTTGACTAAATCGCCATCAACCGGTTAATCGACTTAGTAACTAAAGGCCTACAGCCCAACAAAATGCGCATATTTTGTTGTCTTAAATTTGTTCATAAATTAATACATTCCAGCAGTTATATGTCTTAAGAAATATGGGCTTTTTGAATGTTCTTTATTTTATTTAGTTGTATATATTTTCTTCTTTTATAACGTGAATCCTGTTTTCCCACCTCACAGCCTGCAATTCCTGTCCTTTGACACCGAGGCCAGTCACGACATGCTGAAGGTCTGGGATGGCCCACCAGAGAATGAGATGTCTTTGGCTGAGCTGAGTGGCTCTCTGCTGCCCGAGGGAATCCACTCCACTCTCAACACCGTCACGGTTCAGTTCGAGACCGATTTCTACATCAGCAAGTCCGGATTTGCCATTCAGTTTTCGAGTACGTCCTGGGCACACAGCGGCAAACTATGAAAAATGACATGGAAACATGCGTTTATAGGAGTTTTATTGGAGATGAGCTGTGCAGGATCTGGTTTCTTTCGCTGTGCCCTCGGAAGCTGGGCCTATTCAAAATTTTTACACTTACTTTTTTTCTTATTGGGTCTTCTTTTTGGCAATATTTATATTCATCATCAGTTGCTATTTCGAGACCTACCTGCCCTTCTCCATGGAAAAAGTTGCTTTGTCTGAAATATTACACAGTATGGCGTTAAACTTATCCATCTTGTATTTATTCAACTACATTTTCTGGTGCTGAAACTTTGAAACACATGCATTCTTACTATGAGCGGGGTCTCATTTCCACAGATCTGATCCATTACTTGTCCTGGTGGCGTCACCTTCTCATGTGGATAGATAAGGTTTATGTCATACTGTGCTGGGAGGGAGTAGGTGGTGGATCATCTACCAAAAATGTTCCCCTTTACGCCTTTGTTAACACCCTCATACCACTGAACTTCGCTGACCCTCCCCTCTCTGTCCTCTCCTCCCCCCTCTCCATATCCAGGCTCGGTGGCCACAGCCTGCAGGGACCCCGGTGTCCCCATGAACGGAAGCAGGAGCGGAGATGGGCGAGAGCCAGGGGATTCTGTGTCCTTTCAGTGTGACCCGGGATACGAGCTCCAGGGAGACGACAAAATCACCTGCATACAAGTGGATAATAGATACTACTGGCAGCCGAGTCCACCAGTCTGCATAGGTGAGCCCACTGCTACTATGATTGTATGTACCATGGATACAGTATTTTGTCCTTTGCTCAAGGACATTACCAAACTGCAAATGCTTTTTAAGCTGGAAAATCTCATATTGTAAATTTACAATGCACAACATCAGTGAGGACAGTTTTATTTGATTGCTTCAGAGAATTTTCAGTGTTTTATTGTTACCGTTATTGTTTTTATGGCATTGTTTCTGGTCACATGACAGCTCCCTGCGGAGGAAACCTAACGGGCTCCAATGGATTTATCCTGTCTCCGAACTACCCACACCCATATCCCCATTCCAAGGACTGCGACTGGCTCATAGCTGTCAACTCTGACTACGTCCTTTCACTGGCTTTCATTGGGTAAACCGCATTTACTTTATCACTAAGCAATAGACTGATGTGGCATTAAGACAATAGAAGCACTAAATGGAAAACAAGAGAGTGGCAACATGCAAAGAATCGAAAATGAACAATGCCAATGCCAGACATTGTTAAAATGCCATTGTAATCCATCAACACCAAACACTGTGTATGAGTTACTGAGTAGCTAACTAAATCAGACTGTGCTAAAACAATATCAGTTTTTACATTTAAACTATATGCTGAAAAAATATAATACATGAAAAATCACTTGATAATAACTACATCAGTCATCATTCATAAGGAACACATTGTTTATTATTCAGGCTTAGAAATGACTTCATACCTTAACCATAGCTCTTATCCCTTCAGTAAAGTAGTTACTATGCCTAAATCATTTACTGCTGTTCTAAGTCTGTTTATTGTGAATAATTAAGGTGTAATTATTATGAAGCAGTGCCAAAAGAATAAATGTACTATTAACAAGCTGTGGTCATTCTATGTTAACTAAGTTCAAGCACATAATAGGACAATGTTTAAGTTACACTATAGATATCTGTACTTGATTGATTCATATTGCTTCTGTTTATCTATGGCAGTTTCAACATCGAGCCAAACTATGACTTCCTGTACATCTATGACGGGCCGGACAGCAACAGTCCTCTGATCGGGAGCTTTCAGGACAGTAAACTACCCGAGCGGATTGAGAGCAGCTCCAACACAATGCACTTAGCATTTCGCAGTGACGGGTCTGTGTCCTACACCGGCTTCCACCTGGAATACAAAGGTACTTTTACTTCAGAAAATATATTAACTTAAAGGATGGCTTATTAATATATTTAGTTAATGCTATGTCCTCTGCAAACTATAAACTCTCTTTGTTTTTATGAGACAATAAAACTGTATAAATAAAACTGTTGATTAGACAGGGCTCCAGAGTGTGACCAATGTTGGTGCTAAAAGTTTGGCTGGTTTAAAATATTTCCTTGGGCACACCAGACAGATCCTCATCACATGCCTTCTCCTGTGTCCTTACGACAGAGGACACAGCCAGTGAATTAATGCTAAAAAGCATTCACTCTCTCTGCCCTCACCTCTGACCAGACTGCTAAAGCCAGTCTGAGCTGCTGAGGCCAGTGCACTCAGGTTATGCTCTGGTGCACAGAACTTAATATGCACCGCAGAGCTCATAAGTTTGACTTTTTCCATCTATTTGTGATTGAGACAGTATATTTACCTTTTTAGAGAAGCATCAGACCTACAGATCCTCCACACTGTGTTTAGTTACTTAAATAAGGCTGCCATTGCGCAAAGTGAAAAAGAAAATAAAACTACACTAAAAAAGACATCAAGGATCAACTATTGAAACTGAAAGTAAAAGATCTCACTCTGCAAATACTATAGCAACGTACTATAGCAAACTGTAAAGGTCCTTAAAAGTATACTCTGACTGGTTTTTGAAGCCAGTGTTTAGATCATGGCTTTTTTTTATTAATTTAAACATAAATGTTGTGTGTAGTATAGAGTATGAATTGTATATCCAGATAAAAGTAAGTAACCAAATTATTTATTTAGATCTTATTTTTTAGGCTATTTAAGGACAATATATTTCGATGGCTTAAATAAGCAACAGGCTTTGGTGCACCCAGATGAAAATATTGGGTGCACCAGTGTGAAGAACAACTTAAAAACAAAAAAAGCAGATGAATAAAAACACAAACTACAATACAAAACAGGACGGTTTTGGACTGGCTTCGTGGTGTAGGACATATACTGCTTCATATCTCAGTCTTCTCGGAAATGCTACAGTAATGTTTCTGGATTTGAAAACATAAATCACATTTATAATTGCAATGTTAGAATGGATCATTTCCCCTAAAAGCATTCTGTCCTTGTTAAACAAACTGAAAAGATCAACATTAGATTCACCAGATTTTTATTACTGCAAATCTGTAACTTTGACTCGTGCCTTTTGCAGTCCTTTAGCATTGCT
This sequence comes from Periophthalmus modestus, assembly GCA_019594935.1. Taxonomy (NCBI): domain Eukaryota; kingdom Metazoa; phylum Chordata; class Actinopteri; order Gobiiformes; family Gobiidae; genus Periophthalmus; species Periophthalmus modestus. Next base: position 23,321,325 of record JAIEZT010001318.1, read on the forward strand.
TATTTTTTCCAGTTGTCCTGTTGGCTTCTACACAGCACCGTCTATTCTCATAAGCAACACTGGATGTTTCATGTATATGGAAGAGATGCACACAAGTTTAAGTCGCTGTAGTGTGGCCTATAATCTGTTGGGAACGGTGCCAAATCCATAATTCACAAGGTTCATGTGGCATACAAAAGCCATGGGATAAGGCCCTCTTTGTCTTCAGTCCTTGAGAAAGTCTACTAAGTCAAAGCGACTGTTACAAAAGCCAAAGAATCGCCCGCCATGTTCGATTATGCCCAGGGACATACTTATTATTAATACCTCTTTATTATGCATGTGTGTCTGTAACTCCGTGTTAGCTTCAGTATTCTTTGTAAAGCCAACTAGTTTTTTTTTTTTGTTTTTTTTTTTGTCTGCAGCCAAACTGAGAGAGTCTTGCTTTGACCCTGGTGTTGTTTTGAACGGGACGAGACTGGGATCTGATTATAAACTTGGATCCACTGTGACCTTCTATTGTGAGGCTGGATACGTTTTACAGGTAGAAGTGAATGAACAAAATTGGTTTAATTAAACATCATCATCATTTCTGCTTATCAGATTATTAAATGATGGTAATATCACTTAAGTCAATGGCATTATAACTAGTGTTTAATTAATTCAAGCTTTTTGAAAGGATTGTTGTTTTTTAGTAATCCCCAATAGATCTAATTTGCCTAATGATTTTAATTTACTTGTTGCTTTCTGAATTTCCTGCCTTACTGGTACTTTTAAGGCAATATTTCACTTGGCCAGCGTTTCACTCAATTATTGCTTTGAAACTAAGGTAATAACTCGGTGATATTGTAAATTGTTCACTTTAGGGGTACTCAACTCTCACATGCAGTATGGGAGATGACGGCAGACCGGGGTGGAACAGGGCCTTGCCGAGTTGTCAAGGTAAGAGTGCAGACAAAAACATCCTAATCTGTAATTTACGTCAAACTTCGACATTATGTGTGCTGCGGTCTGTGTGTGACTTGTGTGTCCTTCCTCTTGATAATTCATTTGCGTTTTGTGTGTAGCGCCCTGTGGAAGCCGGTCAACGGGGACTGAGGGAACGGTTTTATCTCCAAACTTTCCCAGAAACTACACCTCTGGACAGACCTGTGTCTACTCCATATCTGTGCCCAGAGAGTTTGGTGAGTCAAAACACAGACCTCAACTGTCCATCTAGCTGAACAGGTACAGCCTAACCAACTCCATCACGTCACTGAGTACATGCATCAAGGTTATTATAAAATATTTTTAAATGCGGTCAGGTTATTGCACTTGTATAAAACAGTTTATTCACCGTATAAAACAGTTTATTTGCTGCAGTGAAATGTGGTTGTATTAACAGTTTGCTTATAGTGAGGTTTGCATACAGCATTGTAGATATAGAGACTCGCCTCAGCATATCCTCTCTTCTCCTCTGCTCATGTCTCCTCCTCTTCTCTCTCTCCTCCTCTGCTCATCATCCGCTCCTCCACTGCACTCTCTCTCCCCTCTGCTCATACTCCATTCCTTTGCTCCTCTCCTCCTCTACTCATCCTCCACTTCTTTTTCCTCTCCTCCTCTGCTCATCCTCCACTCCTCTTCCCTCTCCTCCTCTACTCATCCTCCACTCCTCTTCTCTTTCCTCCTCTACTCATCCTCCACTCCTTCTCTCTCTCCTCCTCTACTCATCCTCCACTCCTCTTTCCTCTCTTCCTCTACTCATCCTCCACTCCTCTTCTCTTTCCTCCTCTACTCATCCTCCACTTCTTTTTCCTCTCATCCTCCATTCCTCTTCCCTCTCCTCTTCTGCTCATCCTCCTCCTCTTCTGTCTCGTCCTCTGCTCATCCTCCGCTCCTCTCCCCTCTCCTCCTTTGCTCATCCTCCTCTTGTCTTTCCTCTCCTCCCCTGTCTTCCTCCACTCCTCTTCACTCTCCTCCTTTGCTCATCCTCCACTCCTCTTCCCTCCTCCTCTGCTCATACTCCACTCTGCTTCTCCCTCCTCCTCTACTCATCCTCCTCCTCTTCTCTCTCTTCCTCTGCTCATCCTCCACTTCTCTTTCCTCTCCTCCCCTCCTCATCCTCCACTCCTCTTCTCTCTCCTCTGCTCATCCTCCGCTCCTTTATTCACTGTTCTTTGTAAATCCACAAAGACAACGTGCTTTCTTCCTTCTGCATTCAACAAGTGCTCCACAGTTGCTTTGTGAAAGTAGAAAGTAAAGCCATATGTTGGTAGAGGCGCTCTGGCTTTTGTATACATCCCACGGCTTTAGTTTACAAGATAAATCCTGAATATGTCCACAAGAGATGCAGGCAAAATTGAAATCCACCTACAAATAAAGTTTTGTCCAGCTAAGTTGGCAAGTGTTGACGTCTGAGCCTGTTTTGGTCTTCCAGAAATGAGGAAATGAAAGGTTTGGTCTTGATACAATGAATTTCCACTGATAACTGACTGTTTTCCCGTGTTTATCTTCTGTGTGGCTATAAATAGCGCTGCAGCATCCATTAGAAACAGACTCCTTGCACTTTTTTGCTACAGAGTACTGGATTGGAGACTTGACGCAGTGGTGTAAACCGTCTCGTTTTCTTTAAACTCATTCTAATTTTCATCAGAATCAGAATAAGAAGACTTTTATTGCCATTCTAAGTGAACACAGCTCACAAACTAGGAACTTTCTTTGGTGATAAAGTGCAACAATAAAACACTGAAGAAGTACAAATAAGGGCATGCATCTAGTTAAAAAAGATATGCTTAAAACAACAGAACAACAGTGCAAACATGGCAGATACACAGGTTTTGGACTGGAGACGCTGATGTAAAAAAGGCATAATACTAAAAAATGTTGATCATGCATGCTGTTTATATAGATATAGATATAGATATAGATATATATATAGATGAAGTTGAAGTTATGCCTCTCAAGACATACCGTAATGGATGTCAGACGGCAAACACAGCTTTACAAAGACTGGGAGGCAGCGCCGGGCGAGTTACTCCACGATTTGTGAATGGATTGTGGATGCTTGGGCTCACGTATCTGCTTGCACTGTTCTTCGAGCTTTCGCAAAAGTCGGCATCGTTCACGCGGAGCAGTATGGCAACAAAACGGACTCTGATAGTGACGAGAGGGAACCTGGTGTATTTTTATAGAAATCTAGCGCAGCTGTTCATTTCGGATACAGAGGATAAAGTCTTTGATGGATTTGTGAATTAATTGAAAAAATGATGTGAGCACTTTGCTAAATACTAGAATAAAACACAACCGAACACAGTATGTGCTCTAAAAAAGGCAAAGAAAGCAAAACTGAACATGCATGTTTTACCGTGCCTGCGCCCTAAGGCCCAGTGTGCCTTTTTTATGTGTTAAATGCAGAAAAAGCACCCGTAACTAAACTGCGCCTTATAATCCGGTGCGCCCTATGGCTGTGAAATTACGGTACTTAATAAGCTTCCTTGCAATTAGTGTACAACCTCTGTTTTATATAAAGCATGGTACCTGTATCTATTTAGACCAGAGGTGCCCAAACTTTTTTTTTATCAAGGGCCATATCACAAAACATATTTGAAGTCGAGGGCCACACACGAGTGATAAATCCAGTGTGGTGCTTTATACACAGCTTTGACAGAGCTGCTGCATTTTAATAAGGCTTGAAACACATTAATTTTAGGTCTGTATCACACTGTAGAAATAGTTTAATTTGCTGTTAAAAGTACTACTTATGATCAATTGGGCCGGTTCAGCAGGAGGCCTGAGGGCCATAAAAAACTGGTCTGAGGGCCACATTTGGCCCCCGGGCCATAGTTTGGACACCGCTGATTTAGACACTCTCATCTCCCCGTAGCACATCCCTGTATAGTTGCTGTGGTGCTAGATGACGCTGAGGGTAGATCAATGCACAAATTGTGATTCATAAAGACATTGTAAGACATTTCTTCTCATCAATAATGTCTGCTGTACATTGATTTGACCAGGCCCAGTTGCATCATCCAGCATGTGTCATTGTGGTACACACGGAAATATCATTTTGTTAAGAAAGAACATGCTGCCTCAGATAGTTCGGTGTTAGCATCACATTTTATTTATCCAAAATTGAGTGCAACATCCAATTTAGATCCATCTGACAAAGAGCAATAAAAATAAGCAGTGACAACATGCTAATAGACACACTTCTAAGACTACGCTGTGAGAGTGGAATAAATTAAATAAAATGAGACGTTAACACAAAAAGCTCTTTATTTTTCTAAAGTAATAAAAATAGAAATTGGATTCTAGCTAGTGGAAATGCTCAGTAGTTTGTGCTTGAGTCAGGACCACATGGTTACAGACTGAATCATTAGAACAACTGTTTATTTATTCATTCATTTTTTACACTTTTGCTTTATCGTTTTACAGTGCTTTTTATAGTGCTTTATTAAATGCAGTGGTGGAAGGTAACTAAGTACAAGTAGTAAATAGAATTTTAGGTATCTGTAATTTACTTACGTATATTTTACAGTTTTTACTTTTTACTTTTACTTCAGTACATTTGAGAGCAGTATCTGTACTTTCTACTCCTCTACATATTTGAACTGGACTGAAAAACAAAAAGTACTTTTCATATGATCTGAGGGGTTATTTTTACCATGTTTGTGGTAACATCCTGTCTGAAGTTTTTGAGTTCAAGCTTCAGCTTTGAGCAAACAAAAATAAATACACAAAATTCATAAGAAAAAAGTGTTAATTAGTTGATTAATTGATTCGTAATGCTATTGTTGACCAAAATTCTTATATTTTTTTTTTTATCAACATCACTACATTTAGCACTTCAACAAGTTAACAACACTTACATGAAATACTTGCGCTTTTTATTCTTAAAGTACATTTTTAAGTGGGTACTTCAATATTTTTACTTAAGAAAATGTATTCATGTGATGCTTTTGCTTGAGTAACTTTTTATCTCGGTAGCTGTACTTTTACTTAAGTAACAAAATGGAGTACTTCTTCCACCACTGGTTAGATGTTTGATACTAAGCATAATTTATTATGTTACTGTCATTAATGTGCTTACGTTGTCTCTCGAAGATGACCAATCAGAGTGCAGGTGCCACCGGGATTCTCCCAGTCAGTTATTTGATATATCAAAGGAAAATTAAGGATGGATATGTAAAATAGAGGTTGTTGTGTGAAGAAAAAAAAGGCCAAAGTACATGCTAATACTTCCTTTAACATGATTTTTATGGCTAAAAAAGAATAAAAGTGTAGGTGAACTATAATGGTCTATAACTGGCGAGTCAAACACATTTTCACTGAGGGCCACATCAGCAAAATAGCTGCTCTCAAAGGACCAGATGTAAAATAAATAAATAAATAAAAGTAAATACTTTTTTTAAACTTGTTAATTAACTGTTTCTGTATTTATTACTTATTCAAGTTACAAATATTTGCATATGCATTTGCCGAGATGTAAAAATATGCCTGTGTAACTGTGTATCTCCTGATAAAATAATATTTTAAGACCATCACACCTTTTAATTTACTTTGTCAAGGGCCAGATAAAATGATGTGGAGGGCCACATTTGGCCCGCGGACCTTGAGTTTGACACATGTGGTCTATAATGTGCTCAGTCCTTACCGGGTTAAGCCTGGCCGACTGGGTCAGTAGGACTGTGGTAGAATGTTTCCTCTCATTTGAAGATAAACTTCGGAGGTAAATCCACTTTATTTGTCAAATTTATATCAGTCACCATATTTCAACTTTTATAATTGTTTGACTACTTTACTAGAATAATGGTTAGTTGCAGCTCTCAGTGGCTAGGTTGCTTGCTCCGCCCATAGTCTATGTATAGCTTCCTTCCTGTAAACTCTGAGTTCCTGGCCCACAGCAGCCATCACTTGTGTCTCTGTGTGACTCTAAATAATGACTGTGATGCCATATCGCCGTGTTATAAATCTAATGAGTTTTGTGATAGCACCTGCTCTGCAACGTGTCAATGTACCAGCAGGGGATGATGGAAGCCCTAATCACTCACATTTCCTTAAAAATCCATACGCCGTGGGAGCTTTTAACCATTTTCTGCTGACAAAGACAATTTCTTTATGTCCATTCAATATCCTGCCCCTTCACCTCTGTGCATGACTGTGACAAATCTGCAACTTATGACAAGAAACTCTGACTCCACTCTTTTCAATGACTCCTTGAAGGGCTGTGTTTCAATGTTAGAGTGTATTATAAGCAAATATCCAGTACATAAAGGAAGTGCAGTACTCAAACATTATATTTTGACCTCTGACAAGTGAACTTAAATAATGTGTAGCAATAAGTTGATATTTCGTCAGTTTTGCAAAGTAGGCCACAGTAACAAATGTAAATGTGTCAGTGATAAAAATAACCCTTGCCTCGAGCATGAGTGAATCCTTTTCTAAAAGAACTTCACAATATGTAACTTGCTGTTAGAGAGCCCACCACGAGCTTGTCTCCATGGAGATGTAGGTGGTGAATATACATAGTGAACCTTTAATTAAACATGAGATACAATATAAAGCTTAAATAATGGCTTATATTAGTAAGATAAAACCATACAGCACATGCTAATAAACAACTAAAGAGAAATATTGAGATAAACAATAATATTGGAACTATTTTATTCAGAGAAGTGATCGCTTTGTGTTCAGTCCTTGAGAAAGTCTCGTGAGTCAAAGCGAGTGTTTCAAAAGCCAAAGAGTCGCCCGCTGTGTTCGATTATGCCCAGGGACGTACTTTTTACTAATACCTTTTTACTATGCATGTGTGTCTGTAACTCCGTGTTAGCTTCTATTCTTTGTAAAGCCAACTAGTTTTAGTTATTTTGTTTGTTTGCAGCTAAACCAGGAAGTCTTGCTTTGACCCTGGTGTTATTTTGAACGGGACAAGACTGGGATCTGAGTATAAACTTGGATCCACTGTGAGAGAGAGATAAATAAAAACGATAATACTGAAAGTACTTCAAACATAGAAGTGATCTGTTCTACCCTCTAGAGCTCAAATTTGATCAATTTTATCTAAAAAAAAAAGGTCCCATTTTTTGCAGGGAAATTATACACATGATAAACACTGAGCCCCAAAATATATAGTTCCAGCTTTCATATATTGAACAACAAGTCGATATAGTAATTATTGTGACAGACAGTAATAGTATAGCAGTCATCCCTGTGGTTAGACTAAGACAAAGAAGTACCATGAAGCAGGTGGTTATGTTGTTGTGCTTTGATGGGGCAAAGTGAGTTGGTTCAAACTGAAGTCTACAGAGAGCAGTCTGACCAGTGACCTTCTTATAACTCCAAATCCTCAGCCATGTTCACGTTTAATCCTTTACACCTCTCCCCCTGGGACAAAGGGCAGAGTGTGGCCGCGGAGAGAAAGAGCAATGGAGACAGATTTATCCTGAGCGTGTTTGTGTGTAGGTGTGTGTGCTGTATTCTTTGAGGCAGAATCAAATATAATTCTTTCCATTTCATGTTTTTAAGTATACTCGCACAGTTCATTTTCACATACGATTACCTCGAAAGATATTGATGGGCTAAATTAGAAAGCTGTACTGTAGCCTGGTAGTGTGAGCAAATACCTGGAAGCTGTCTTATGATATGCACCACTTTAGCTGCCCCAAGATTCCTATGGCTTTTAAACGGGAGACATGAGTAGAAATACTATGTTAGAAAGCAGTATGTGCAGAACTTGATGGGTTGAATAAATAAGCCCTCATGCAAATACACTTTGATACAAGTGTCTGTTTTGACTCCTGAAAAGTATGCGTAATCAGATCAAATCAAATTAAATGTTTTAAAGCTCGTACACCTACTCTGATTATTAAAACTTGACTCATTTGTACAATCAACATGCTTGTTTCTGCCATTAAGCTGTGGCCAATCCTGTCCAACTCGGTGCCAAATGTGGATCGTAGAGCAATCAAATATGTTCCGATTCAAGTTTCTGCCTTAACACTACAACTTCATCAGATGCACTTTTGAAACCCTCTTTATCACCTCTCATCTCATCAGTGTTATCAGCATCACTTGAAAAATTGGGTCATTTTAATTGACTTTATAGCTAATCTTCAGATGCCTATGTTGACATACAGACGTTACCCAAAAAGCCACGTTCCAAATAGAAGTGAGCATGGGCGCGCCTCCAGCTCCATCGACTCTTGCTCTAATTCACTTTCTGTAACTGCTGCTGTTAGTATGTTCATATTACCCGCTCGACATGATCTTGGTATTTTTATTTCACTCTTGTGTCCTTGTGAACATCAATAACAGATAAATCAGGTACCTTCTTACCCCGAGGTCGCTCCGGCCAGCATTAGCAACAGGTTTGAGTGACAGCGTTGCTAAGCGCCCACTCCCTACTAAACCAGCGGTACGGGGGGAAGGAGCGTTGCCTTCAACAGCCTCGCTCTGGATTGGGTCTTCGGTTTCTATGACACTCACGATCGAAATTTTAAATATGGAACTGGGGTCCAGATCCGTGCCTATAACTGATAACCGCGACAAGCTTCATTTGACTGGAGCCCAACACTATGGGTGATGTCACTCTCACTTAGTCCACTTCTTTATACAGTCTATGGCCAGGTCAAAATGAATTAAGATTTTTTTTTTTTTATCACCAGCTAACTCAGTCCTAGCTAACAACTTAATGGTGACAGGTGACAGGGGCATCAGAGATATCAAGACTTATTTCCAAATACTGAGTACACGTTTCTTTGTAGACTCTGCTCACCTGACTGGGCGACCGGAGCTTAGGAGGAGAAGTACTTGGTCTGTAAGGTTAAGAAAACTCTCGCACACTGTCTCACTCTTGATTCACTTTTATTCTCACAACGTTTCGGTCGCTCTGACCTTCCTCAGGTATCCTACCTTCCATACCTGAGGAAGGTCTCACCGAAACGTGAGAATAAAAGTGAATCAAGAGAGACAGTCTGCGGGAGTTTTCTTAACCTTTCAGATACTGACTTCAAAAATACTTGTTTTAAGCCACAAAATTATATTCATATTTATGTTGAAATTGGTTTCCAAGGGTTTGTAGCACTGATAGGAATAGTAATTGCACAAAGTGGTGTAAATTATCTGTAAAAAGCACATACTGGTATTTAATAGGATTGCCTCAGATGTCTCATCCACTGTATTACCAAAAAGGCCATTTCTTCTATAGCTTATCACACATTGGCAGATATTACATTCTAATATCATACAGAACAGATTTAACTGTGTATGTTATCACAATCCCATACAGACATGCAGACGGCCAGAACAAATTAGCCCTGTAGATTGTTGGAGTAGATTTTGGGTAAGCTGAAGACAAGGTGATGTTTTGATTATTAACTGCTCTAGTGTGTAATTTTGTGCCTTCAAATAGAAGTTGACACTGGAGCTTAATACGATTTAAATGAGGTATTGCAGGTTAATTTTATCATTTCAAGGTCAGGCTTCAACAGTGGCACAGAATGGTAATTTACCCTCACTCAGCCGCAGTTAACTTATTCTTCTATCTTCTTTATTTCAGTGTTGTTTGGGCAGTTTGTGCTTTTCCAAACGTCTCTCAATGATGTGGTGGAAATCTACGATGGGCCCACGCAGCAGAACACGCTCCTGTCTTCTCTGTCTGGCTCGCACTCTGGTAAAATGAATAGAAATTGGTAAAAAAAAATATCAAAAGGCAGAATGTTGCATTAAATTGTGCTTTCTGTTGTGCAGGTGAGTCACTCCCTCTGAGTACAGGCAACCAAGTGACAGTCAAGTTCACCACAGTCGGGCCGGAAACTGCAAAGGGATTTCACTTTGTCTATCAAGGTTAGTCTGTTAACTGAATGGCTTTACAACACTAAAGAATTGTTTTCACCATCCAAACCCATGTATTGAATCAGTGTGAATCTATTGTTTACTCTGAATAACAAATCATATTTTTTCCGTACAGCTGTACCTAGAACAAGTTCAACTCAGTGCAGTTCGGTTCCGGAGCCTCGGTTTGGGAAACGTCTCGGGAATGATTTTGCGGTGGGCTCTTTGGTGCAGTTTGAGTGTAACCCGGGGTATGTCCTACATGGGTCGACCGCCATTCGCTGTGAAAGTGTCCCGGACAACCTGGCCCAGTGGAACGACACACTGCCAACTTGTATAGGTAAAATGTATATTTATACTGCATGTGCTGTGTATGTGGTCAAAGCTTCCTATTTGTCTCCTCACAACTGAAGTAGTTTAGTTATTTGCAACACATTAGTTTGTAGGGATTTCTATTAAAAGTTGTCCAAAGAAGAATTACAACATGGAGAGTCAGTTTGTGGATCTACTGATACAAAAAATTATAAAATACATAATACATAATAGTTTGGTGCATATCAACTGTTAAAACTGGGCTACTACACACCGCAGAAGGAGGAAGTAGGTATTTAAATCTATCCAACTCATCCTATAGCTCTCACAAACCCTTTGGCACATCGTTAATATCCACATGCATTAATTTTTCAGACGGTGAAGTGAAACTGTGGTGGACTGCCCAAGCGTAGCTAGTCAGAGTGCTGCTTTCAGCGATTACTTCTGGGTTGATGAGAAATAAAAATACTTTATTATTAGCTGCAGACAGTGCACAGCAGTCTTATTTTGTCACAAAGTACTGGCTTTACAATATACTCAAAGCACAAAATGTACTCATGTACAAAAAGTGACAAAAAGTCAGGTACCTCAGCTTTAACATAACATAATACACTAATGACAAGCAATAACAACTAGACTGTCCAAATATATAGTACTCACTGTAGAGTTGATGGATTACTATAATAAAACTATTATTAGAAAGCGTCCTCTATGAAAAAGTGCAGGTCATATCCTACACAGTGTATACCATGTTTTACTTAAAATACTTTGACCTTTCCTTCCTGTTCCCTCCCTCCTCTCTTTGTCCCATGTCAGTTCCCTGTGGGGGTGTCCTGACTGCTCGACGTGGGACGATACTCTCTCCCGGATACCCCGAGCCCTATGACAATAACCAGAACTGTGTGTGGAAGGTCTCCGTTCCCGAGGGGGCTGGAATACAGGTAACACCATCAGGCGCTTCCTGCTTGACCTTTGTATCATTGGCTTAAAAGCTGAGCAGGCAGGATGTCAGAGGAGATAAGATATTATTGGAGAGGGTGAATGGATGGATGGTGTGTGTGAGAGAGGGCTATCCACAGATAAGCAGATAGGATCTAATCGAGACAGATAATGCCTGATTGGGTGTAAGCTAAACTGTTTTCATGGACAAACCCAAAGGCAACTGCACATCTGCCAGGACCGAGGTCATATAAAAAAATATATATATATTTAACCTGCCTTGCACAGGTCACATCACTTAACATCTGCAAGTATGACTTCACATTCTTAGAGATTTTAGATTTGAGAGTTCAAGAGTTCATGAGCAACAGATATGTTGTACTGTTGTGTGCATAGTAAGTATGTGTATTTGTAATTAGCAACTAGTGTTTTGTGCGGTATCATAACACACAAATCAAGATAAGTTTTTCCTCATGGCCAGCCCTACAATACTAACACTGATATGTATTTCCCTTTACAGTTTGGCATTGTTTATCTTCTCCATGTTATATTTTCAGATTCAAGTTGTGAGCTTTGCTACAGAATATAACTGGGACTCCCTAGATTTCTATGATGGTGCTGACAACCATGCACCGCGACTCGGCAGCTACTCTGGTAAATATACAGCTGAATCCTTCAACTTCTACTCCACAGCTGTGGTAGTAACAGTAATAGTCATGCTATTTCAAAGAGTATTATAGAAGACTGTGAAACCAGCTTCAAAACCTTTCTCAACATTCATTTTTGCAAACATATACAGTGTTTGAGCATTTCCCAAATTATAAAAATAAAAAGTTTAAACTGACGTGTTTTCCAACACTCTAATAACGGAGTGGAGCTCAGTGTTTTGAAGCATGAAATATGTTAGCGTTTGGCCCCCTGCTATGTACAGAGCTGGTCCCATTCTGCACAGCTCTGTGGGGAGGCACCCACTGACACCTGCTTGTTTGTCTGCTGTGTGGCTTAGAAATACTCACCAGAAATGTCTGGCACACTGCTAATTGATCCTCACCCCCTTTGGTGGTATCGCCTAGGAATAGAAACTGTACTAGGAACATACCACAAGATGCGTAAAGTCAAGGAATTCAGCAAAACAGTACTTCACTTTGTGAAATGGGTTCATAAGATGTGGAATAAGAAATTAAAAAAAAAAGGTAAAATATCAAGGTTCAGCTTCGATAAAAACTATTAAAGGTACACTGTAACTTTCTGAGTGGAGGGTCCACCACCTGCTTGTCTCCATGCAGATGTTACTTATTTGCCTGGAATGTTCCACAGTGTGGCATGGCTCCATGGAGACAAGCAAGTGACTCCACCAGGTCAAGTCAGGTCAGATCTGTGAAGAGGTGACCCAACTCACAGTAAGAATTGCATCTGTTCCAAGGTATTGTTTTTGCAAGAACTTTAATTGGATTAATGCAAGATAAATAAGGCAAAGCAATAACCTGTCCATGAAGTCAAGTGGCCTGTGGACTCCTCACCAGATTTGTCCATAGTTCACCATTGGTACTTTAAACAAACAATGCATTTTAAAAGTCTGTATAATAATAATGATGATAATAATAATAATGATAATAATAATAATAATAATATTAATAATATTATAATAATATAGCATAACTATTATTATTATTATTATTATTATTATTATTATTATTATTATTATTATTATTGATATTGATAATAATAATTTAAAAATATATAGATTTTTTTAATACAGTGCATATCAATTAATATACAGCGCGAGAATATGCCAGATTATATGAAAGGTGCCAGTTTGCGCCTTCAGGACGGCATTCCTCTGCAGTCGTTCATTCATGTGATTAAAGCATTCAGAACAAGGTCAACATGTTCTAGAGTTTCTAATGCGGCTTTCATTATCTCATGCATTGTCTAGTTATTCAAAGCCCAATGATGTAATACATAATCTAATAGGTGACATCTTTATAGTACAAAGATTACATTGTTCTTTCATGGCTTTTAATAAATAAATAGAGGAAGAGTGATAACCTTTTAACATCTGCTAATTAAGACGGCCATATATCTCAAAATAACAGTTACAGCTGAATCCATGGAATTAATTTTTCATAATCATTTATTATTAAGAGGAAATCATTTTTTACCTAGCCGTCTTGATAATGAATGGGGTTTTCTTTCAAATGTGAACAAAGCAGCAGGGGAGCTGTTCAAAAAGCTGTCAGTGGAGTGTCACTTATTAGCTCGCAATGTTCGTTCAGAAGTTTGCCAACTCACCTCCTGCGCAAACACAAGCTGACTGTCCTATAACTAAACAAAAAGGTTATTGCTGTAGATTCTTAACCAAATCAAATGATTATATGCAGGCACAAACTCGTGAGCCACCTAAGTCTCTATTTGCTCTTCTTCACCACCACCATTTCTTTCCCTTAACGGTGCACTATGTAACTGTTGTGATGAAGAGTTCGCTGCTTTGTGCCTATGATCATTTGATTGCTTTGCCTAGAATTACAGGCAACACTCCTTACAGTAAGAACAGATGTTTTAGACGAGATAGACGAGTTTAATATCCTGCTGTGGACAGTGGTGGAAGGTAATGAAGTACTGTACCTAAGTAGAATTTTTAGGTATCTGTACTCTACTTAAGTAAGCTTTACCATGGGTACTTTTTACTTTTACTTCACTAGATTTGAGAGCAGGTATAGGTATACTTTTTACTCCACTATATTTTTAACTGGACTGACAAGTAAAAAGTACTTGTCATATGGTCCGAGGGGTTATTTTTACCATGTTTGTTGTAACATACTGACTAAAGTTTTCAAGTTCAAGCTTCGGCTTTGAGCAAAAGAGACAGAAAGAAATACACAAAATCAGTCACTACAATTGACAAATTAACAACACACAGTCTGAAATACTTTATTTTTTTCCTCTTAAAGTAAATTTTTAAACAGGTACTTTACATTTACTTTTACTTAAGTAGATTTCTTCATGTGATATTTTTATTTATACTTGAATAACTTTCTCTCTATCTGCACTTTTACTTAAGTAACAAAATTGAGTACTTCATCCATCACTGACCCTACCACCAGAACAGCTACATAGTGCATCTTTAACAAATGTATCATGTATTTTTTATTGTAGTAAAAGTAGTAGTTCATAATTAGTACTTGTAGTACTAGTGGCAATTAGTCTAGTAATTAGCATGATAATGTGATAATTAGCTGTGTGAGCCTTCGTAGTGGTAGGTAATTGCACTATTCATTTTTGAATAACTTATTTTGAAATAACTAAGACTCAAAGTGTTCCCTCCACCTCGGCAGGCCTATATAATGACATTTCCTCTAATAAAGAGATCAGAGCTGCTTTTTGTGCCTTGTGTGTTGTTTGTGACTGCAGAGGCCTCTGACACAGTATTGCGCCGCTTTGCATGAGTAACTCTCTGTACCACTTTTCACTTTGTTCTCCCCTCTCCGTTAAGTAGGTCAAGCAACATTTGAAAGGTAGACTCAAATAAACCCCCTGTCTAAAATAAAAAAATAACTCTGGCTCTCTCTTTAACTTAAAAAAGAGTCAAAATGTAGGTGTGGGACTTTGTTGTTCCTGTTGCTGTCAGATTACAAAGATCATTCTCTTTCAAACCCCAGTTAAGACACAGCATATGTATATAGTGCTCACAATGTTTTTTTTTTTCCTACAGGAACCACCATCCCTCAGCTCCTCAATAGTACATCTAACAACCTCTATTTGAGCTTCAGTTCAGATATCAGCGTATCGGCAGCTGGGTTTCACCTTGAGTACACAGGTATTATACACTGTGTGGGGGATTTTTCTCAAAACTATCAAAGTTCGTTCTTAAAGTTGTTTAATGTAACTTTGTACTTTTCCAACAGCTATTGGCTTAGAGTCGTGCCCAGAGCCCCAGACGCCGAATTACGGGGTTAGAGTTGGAGACCGGTTCATGGTGGGGGATGTGGTACAGTTCTCATGTGAACAAGGATACTCACTTCAGGTAATCAAAATTATTATAGAAAGATTCAAGATAACTTTTATTTGTCCTGAAGGAAATTGCTCTTGGACATGCAGACTCCTCTTGGGTTAAGAGAAGTATAATTGCATTAGGCCTGTATGAAGAATAGCAAAAGAAAAATTTAAAATTCTGTCAAACGGGCAAAAGTTTTAGAATGACGAAGCTGTTTGGATAGGGGGCAAAACAAAACTCTAAAACTTTTGTCCAGCTGACAGAATCAAAATTTTCTGTTTTTGGCTGTGGATCATACCTGGACGACTGAGGGATCACACATACCTGTATGAAGGGGTTGCAAATTGATCGAAGGTGGGATGGGGGTCTCTTTGTCCTAGAAGCTTAAGTAAATTGAATGAGAATGCAATGCAAATTAAGGATTGCTAAATGTTGATTACATTTACTCCTTTTATGCAATATTTTAAAGGTCCTATATTACACAGAATTGACCCTTATGAGCTTTAAGGTTTATTAGAATGTTGTTCATTCACATGTTTTTCAGTTTATTATTATTAGTCTGTCTACATCTCCAAAGCTCAAAATGCTGTGTTCCACCTTGTGATGTCCATGAAGTTGTAGTTTTCAAGTTAACAGCTACCTTTTACCTCTAGTTTAGTAGAGATTGGGAATTCCAGGGCTGAAATCATCCATATGATTCTAGTGGAGGTGTATGGCGTTTAAAAACACAGTGGAGCACTTCCTGTATCACCACATGACATCACAAGGTGGAACAGAGTCTTTTCCATTTGAGAGAAGAACACAGCCTAAATACACAGGGTTTGTGTGTTAAATATGTGAATGAAACAAAACACAACTCCGGGAGTGTTTGCGATGAAAGAACATTAGCGTACAATTACTTTTTTTCTTAAAAACCTCAAATAATAATTATTACCACGATTATTTTCTTAGCCGCAAAGCTCAGACTGGAGTTATACAGTCACAGTAAAGCTAACAGCCACCATGCTTACGCTACACATTTTGGGTCGCTGAGGATAAAATGCTGTAATTACATGCAGACAGCAGATAACACATAGAGTTCTCATTTTGACCCTATAAGGCACATATGTTAAACTCAAGGCCCGCGGGCCAAATGTTGTGCCAATGTCATTTTATGTGGCCCTGACAGGGTAAATTAAAAGGTATGATGATCTTAAAATTTCATTTTATCAGGAGATATGTAGTCACACAGCCATATTTTTACATCTAGGCAAATGCATATGCAATATTTGTAACTTGAATAAGTAATAAATACAGAAACAGTTAATTATCAAGTTAAAAAAGTTGTTAGATTTATTTTACATCTGGCTCTTTGAGAACAGCTATTTTGCTCAGTGGAAATGTGTTTGACACCCCTGCTATAAGTATACAATATATCTGTACTGGAGCAAAACAAATTTTACTTAATGACAAGAAAAACATCAGGTAGAGCTCATTAAATTAAAGGGGGTAAAATAACATCCCAAAATCACTCACTACAGTCGTATTATTTGGAGCACTTACAAGAAACACCTCCTACACAACGTTACTTGTGTCTAACTCTGGCCAACAACATGGTGCATGCATCTTTAAAGCAAGACTCATTTCTCTGATCTCAATCCATTCACTTCTTTCATCCTCCACAGAGCCAGAATTATTTAAGGCAAGAATGTGAGGAACCCCCTCTCTAGGGTGTTACGCCGCTGTTGGGATAAAAGAGTCATGGTGTAGTTTTCACTAACTCCTGAATAATGAACGTCTCTGAGCGTGGGCTGCTCCCAAATTCTGAGCAGTACACGGATCTAATGGAGGTTCCTTCAGCCTCATATACAACTTACATGATCGCAGTGGTTTGGACGCCGGGTTTTTTTTATGCATCATTTAACACTGGACTGGCAGAGGAAGTGCGCTAATAGTAAACAAGACCCTCTGCACTGCTCCACAACAACCCATAATGCAACTTTGATACAGTAGTTTTCTTTGATTGGATTATATTTCCACCGCGTTTGTCGTTCATCACAAATAACAGATAAAATGCACTCGTGTACCCTTAAACAACGTTATGAAAGTCATTAAATGGCTATAAAAGTTTACTCCTACCTTATATTGCATTGTAAATTGAAATGTGATTATGTCTTCATTAAGTTCTTTGCTTGCAATTCTTTGGAGAGTTGCGTCACATTCGGTGGTAGCTTAAAAAAAAATGCGTGGAATAAATAGTTGTTTTCCGTTTGGTCCTAGTTTGAAACTCCCTCACCGGTTTTTTACATATAATAATTAAATATTCAAAGGTAATATATATCACAGTTCTTTGCGATGCCAGAAAACGCAAAAATGAAACTGTCAGATCCATTTTAATCTCAGTTTAGGTATTTAATATCAATAGGCTTTTCTGACCAGTAAAGTCAGCCATTTCTGCTCAAACTCAATTTATATATTCTGCTGCTCTAATCAGATCATATATGAATACTGAACACTAGAAGTCAAATCTCATTTATGTGATGTGATGACTCAATGTATTTTCCCCATGTACAGGGTAATGCCCACATCACATGTATGCCGGGGCCTGTGCGCAGATGGAACTACCCAGTGCCTCTATGTCTCGGTTAGTATTCAACAGCGTACATCACACACACACACACACACACATATGCACACTCTATGCACTCTATACAGCCCATTACTGCTGCAGAGATGATGCAAGTCTCCTATTCCCTGACTCAGAGGAAAATGAGCTGTTTGATCAACTTACTGTTCCTGCTTTCAGATGATTATTTAGTATTCTGGACTGGAATTTGAGTACGCTTTTCAATTGGTGCAGAGAGGCGGGGGCAGCCACAGACATGCACAGTGTGTGGAGGCATCAGCATGCACCAGGGAGCACAGGAGGAGGCCCGGTCTGGACACTAATCAGCGTGCACAATGCTGATTTATTCACCACGGGTGTCTATTAATGAATTAGAATATGTATAGGGATGAAGATAATGCAAGATGTCAGCTTTAAGATCCTCAAGTGGACTGCTTTAGTGGATTTTTTTTTTATCATGATTCCAAATGTTTTCAAGTTTTAGTGTGGATCTTTTTTTATACAGCTGAATAATTTATGTATTTAGGTAGCACAGTAGTCTTATAATATCTCTCAGAATGTAATTAGCGTGGGTTTCTTTGCCCACTTCTTTCATAAGAGGTGAAAATATACTGTGCAATAGGATGTGGTTTGTAATTATAGTTAAAAAAAAAAAAAGATAAAAGGCTCTCAAAAGGTCATAATTATTAAGATGCCTTTATTGTTTTACATTATGTGCCTGTTCATCGGCTTTTTATCAACGCTAACTTAAAGTGGCTAACGATGTTCAGGTTTTTACTAGTCTGAAGTGGATTCCTGCACAGAAGGACGATGCTTAAACAAATCTAAACAAATCTTTTGCATTCAATCAGTGCTATTTAGCTTGTCTGAGCCTGTTCATCTTCCTATTGGTGTCTGTTTCTTCCCAACTCAGTTCTTATTCCTAAACTTTAACCTAATCCTAACCAATACCACGTAGATGCATTTGTTATGGATAGACATTAGCATTTTGTAGCAAAGTGGATCTTGTTTTAGATAATCTTTGGAAAACTGCATTGGGAAGATATAAGACACGAGTCCTATTGGTCCTGTTTGCTTACAAAACATGATTGAGCCCTAAAGTGCCTACAGTATTTTAGCCCAGCCAGTGCCTGTGTTGCTCCTGATCGTGTGTGTCTCTCTCCAGCCCAGTGCGGCGGGTCCATGACAGATGTGAGCGGAGTGATCCTAAGTCCTGGTTACCCTGGCAACTATCCCAGTGGATTACACTGCACATGGACAGTCAACCTACCTGTCGGCTTTGGTAAAGAAATAACAACTTTCTTATTATGGGGATATACTGTCTGTGTGGTAAAATGTATTATCTCTGTGGATTTAATGTTCTTTGTCCCTTTCTTTTGTTGGCTAGAAAATGGCTACTCCAATTATACTTAAACTATTTGTATTTCTGGCCATTAGTACAATATGTAGTTACTGTTGCTAAAGTAAGTAGTAGCACCAGTGATAGTGTTAATAATAGTAGTAGCAGCCAATTTGAATAGTGGTCCTAGCAGCTATTGTTTTAGTAGTGGTAGTGTCAGCAACTAAAAAGCCCCCTATTAATTTTTTGTCTTTTTTGCTATTAAAGGTCCTATATTTCGCAAAATTGACTCTTGTGAGCTTTTAGTTTGTTATAATGTTGTTACTTCCTCAAAGCGTACCTGGAATTGTGTTTTTTTTCATTCATACATGTTTCAGAAATCCTGTATCATTAGTCGATCTACATCTTTAAACCTCAAAATGCTCTGCTCTACTCTGTGGTGTTATGTAGTAGTAGTTTTCAAGTTAAAAGCTACCTTTTACTTTTAGTTCAGTAGAAATAGTTGGAAGTAGTTGGAATTTTGAGGGCTTAAATCAAGGTGTATGTATGAAGGTGTATGGAGTTTAAAAACACAGTGGAGCACTTCCTGTATTATCACATAACATCACAAGGCGGTACAGAGTGTTTTCTATTTGAGAGAAGAACTCAGCCTAAATATGTAGGGTTTATGTGTTAAACATGTGTGAAGGAAACAAAACGCAAGTTCAGGTATGTTTTTGATGAGGAAACAACATTTTTTAAGATAGATCAGAAAATACCATTCAATCTAAAAAAAAATAACTTGAAGTATTTTTACTGCTACCTAAATAAAGAGGATGTTGAGTATTTCCTCCACAGGGTCACCCCATGTGTTTTTTGGAGAGCTATCTGTCTAGAGTGTGAAAATCCAATCTCTGATGCCTCATTCTCCATTATTGTAAATGTCACATACTGTGTTGTTTTGCAGGCATCCACCTCCAGTTCCTGAACTTCTCCACTGAGGCCATCCATGATTACCTGGAGATCCGCAGTGGCTCTCTGGAGACCGGCTCTGTGATAGACCGCTTCAGTGGGCCCCTCCTCCCCAAACCTCTGTTCAGCACCACCCACCAGACCAGCTTCTTCTTCCACAGCGACTACTCCCAGAGCAAACCAGGCTTCCACATCACATACCAAGGTACCACTACAGCCATATACAGATTATAGTTTAAATTTCAGTATTCTCCAATCAGCTGGCTTCAATGTACATAGATGTCATTTAAAGGAGGCACATTAGGCTTTTGTTTTCTATGTAGTTATAATCCACAACGCCCGTGGACATTTTAAATTACAGTATTGGCA
Source organism: Periophthalmus modestus (assembly GCA_019594935.1). NCBI lineage: Eukaryota > Metazoa > Chordata > Actinopteri > Gobiiformes > Gobiidae > Periophthalmus > Periophthalmus modestus. The sequence continues at coordinate 23,341,623 of JAIEZT010001318.1, forward strand.
AACCAACTTTATTTGTAGATTCACAATTCGTACACAAGGTGATTCAAAGTGCTTTACAGAATAAGAAAGACAAATTTACATTAAAAAAGAAGAGCGCAGAATATAAAAACCTTTCAGTCATATGCACAGCTAAACAGAACCCTTTTGAGCTTGGATTTAAACATTGTAAAAGTAGAGCACCAGCAGGAGGCCGGTCTCTGACGTCCTTAGAGTGTGAGATGGTTCATGTGGCACTAACATGTCTGGCATCTACTTTGGTGCTGGTCCATGGAGAGACTTGTACACAAGCAGAGCGGCTTTAAAGTCTATTCTCTGAACCACAGGAGCCAGTGCAGACCTGAGACCTGAGCACAGGACTTATGTGCTTGTACTTCCTGGTTCTTGTCAGGACTCGAGCAGCAGTGTTGTGGATGTACTGCAGCTGTCTTAACGCTCTTTTGGAGAAGCCAGTGAGCAGGCCATGACTATAGTGATTTAAAAACAATTGTGCAAAAATGGCAATGCAACACTGCAGATTCCTACATGTGGCACCAATTTAGGAAAAAGGTCCATAAAGTACATACAAAAATGTCTCTTATTGGATAAAACCATCTGTCCATGGCAGTTACGCTGTTATGGTTCTGATCTATATCAGGTCAGGTTTAGATTATCCATACTTCCCAGCTTTGTCTTGTTAATTTGGAATTTTAACACTAATATTACAGAAACTTTAACTTGCCAGCTTAACTTTTTGGTTTGACTATGAGCAAAGCTTTAAAATAAGGAAAGGTCAGCAATGTTTATTTATATACTTAGCCTATAATTGTTATTTTAATCCTGAACTGCTGCTTTAGTGGCACAAAAAATAAATATTAAAACAATAAACTCAATATTAAAATATTTCGGACTCCATTTGGATAGAGATTGGTTATGTAATAAAATAATTAGATTCAGTGTTCATTTTTCAGTGACTTAAAAAGTTTTCTAACATTTATTATGACAAATCTTTTAGCTGGCCTAAATTTGTTATGGCTAATTCTATTAATGTGCAAATTGCGGAGGCTGGTGAATAATGCATTTCCTTTTCAATTATCTAGTGTAGAAAGCACAGGAAAGAGATTTCGGTGCGAGAATTTAAGATTTTTTCCTTTAAATAAAAATAATTAGGCAGAACATTTAAGATTAAGTACTGAACAGTTTACAATAGATTTCCAAATCGTTTATAATGTTTGTTTCGTATTTGCAGCATACCAGCTCCAGAGTTGCCCAGATCCCCGTCCATTTCGAAATGGTAATGTGATAGGAACAGACTTCAGTGTGGGCATGACCGTGTCTTTTGAGTGCCAGCCCGGGTACTCCCTCATCGGTGAAACTTCTCTGACCTGTTTACACGGGATCAGCCGCAACTGGAACCACCCGCTGCCAAGATGTGAAGGTAAAACCCATATGAACCAGGCATGTTGTCATTATACCAATAACTAAATGTTCTGAAATGTTAACCTGGCTAAAACCTTTCTATATGATTAATTTATGGAGGAATTAAGCAAAATATGTCCATAAAGTACATATTACAAGTTACATTACTACACCAGAACTGACCATTCAACCCTTTATTATAAGTCTGCTTACGTCTACGAGTGCAAAATGCTCCGTTCCACCCTGTGATGTCATGTAGTGGTAGTTTTCAAGTTAGCAGCTACCTTTTACCTTTAGTTCAGTAGAGATTGGCAATTCCAGGGCTGAAATCATCCAAATGATTCTACTGACGGTGTATCCAGTTTAAAAACAAAGTGGAGCACTGCTTGTATTACCACATGACATCACAAGGTGGAACCAAAGGTATGTTTTTGATGAAGAAACAACATTTTAACATAGATTCCATTAATTCCAGCAAAACCTGGTATCTGATTTTTGTACTAAATACGGACAAATTTTTAACATACATTGGTAATTATCACTAACAACAACGTAGCACTTGTAAGATTATGTTTTTATAATGACATAAATTTAAGGACATTAAAATCACATTCCAATCCATGTATATTAAGCCTTTATATTTACGGTAACAAAATTAAACTGTGTACAATTTTGCAGCATAAATGAAAAAGAAAATTTCCGCTTCTGGGGACTCACCTGAGCCACACAGCTGAAATAAAAACGTAATTACAATTTATTAAAGTTATTAGCCTAATATTGGGTGGTCATTAGGCGACTAATGAAGACGTGTTCATGCTCACTCTTCGGGACAATTACCGCAGCCTCATATTGCTAATGCTCATTTGCTGCAGATGCATCAAGACCTCATTCTGTTAAATGTTCTGTGTTGGACTTAGCTCTCTGTGGTGGGAACATTACGTCGCTGAACGGGACCATCTACTCCCCCGGACATCCCGAGGAATACCCAAACTTCCAGGATTGCGTGTGGAGCGTTCGGGTGCCGCCTGGACATGGCATCTACATCAACTTCACTGTTCTGAGCACGGAGCCCATCTATGACTACATTACTGTGTGGTAGGTGCATACAATTTATTCTCATGAACGCACCTGGGTCTATTAGAATATCGACATGGGGCTGCTTGAATATTGTCAAAACTATAGATTAGCTGAGCAGGGTGGGGCAGAACCCTTTTTACAGGAAAAAAATAAGTATAACAGAATTTAAAGCTACACTTCAATAGATTTCTGATGATGTGCCTGCCAACTGCATGATCCAATGGCGATACAAAGTTAAAGCCAAACTTTAACACTATTCTATGGAGCACTCCAGGCAAACCAGATGGCTTGCCCACCGCCAGATTAAGTTACGAGTGAGGTCTGTGGAGAGGCAAGCCTGGTCATGTAAGCACATTTTTCAAGCGTTATAGTGCAATAAAAACACCCACAGTTAAATAAATGCATTTTATTCTTGGGCATGGTGTGGCTTTTAATTGCACAGCCGTAACATGAACTATTGTTTGATTTGAAGGTTTGATTTCCATAATGTAATGTAATGATGTAAAGAGAAAACATTAAAAGTTTGTTTTTACGGTAACTGTACTTTTTTTTGTTTTAATCTAACATTAATCCCAATTGAGAAGACACTTTTATGTCTTCACCCTTGCTAGTAAAGTGTTATTGCTTGTGCTTTTAGATATTTTTAATGGCCAACCTTTAAGCCTTCTGGTACTTTCTTTCGCCCAGCTTTGATTTTCAAAATGACCCTGTGGGTGGAATAACTGATTAATTAACATATTCTGAGCATATATTGTTTATAATAAACTACGGCAAACAGTATAATATTACCACTTTATATAATTGGCCTTATTGCTGTGGGAGGATTAAATGTACTTTCTTCTAATAGGTATTTAATTTGTGTGACATTTTCTTTCTTTTCCTCCCCGGATGTCATGCTCTTTAACATCTTTTCAGAGCTACCCACTAATTGGCTAAATTTCTCCAAGAGGTTACTATGACTACAGACATCTCCTTGAAACATTAGCTACTGTGACATAATTACATAATAGCCTTTTTGCCATTTTTCCACCACTGTTTTTTTTAACACAAGATATTTTCTATTTTCTCACTTTTTAAGGCTTTTTCTGAGCAATCCTTATATAACTGTGTATTTGTCTGACCTTGACTCGAACTCATTATTCTTCCAGAGCATGGTAGCTCATGGAAAACCACATTTTGTCAGTAGGTTGCTAAATGATGGGTAAATACTATACCATGGTGCAAGAAACACAAGCTTTTGCAGGCTGAAGTACTATAAATAGTTTGCTCAGTTTCTTTCTATGAGTGGTCTCCCAATTGTACTTATATTAGTAAAGCTTTCTGAGTGAGGGAGATGGTTTGCGCATGTCATATCCGATGACTCAATATTATTTTTGACTATTATTATCTCTCAACAAAAGCACTGACTGTGTGCACTTCCCTTTTTCCATTTGAAGTTGGCCTTTCTGAATCATCTGCCTCCTACCACTGACTTGTTTGACTTTATGCCTGGCCCACAGTAAATGTATCAAAATCAAAATTGAAATTGTGACCCAAATGTCAAGATATAAACCAGACTGTGTGTAAACAGGTTTGGTGAATCCTCATACCACAATTGTACACAGTGTGTGCGATTCCAGCTCCCACAAATAATACTGCTTTTGTGTCCTTGGGCAAGACACTTAACCCATCTCGCCCCCAGTGTTCGTGTACACTGGTGTATGAATGTGTGTGTGAATGGGTGAGTGTGACAATTTACCAGATACTATCCAAATCCTCAAATAAATTACTATTAACTATTATAAATATAACTGTATAACTATTTATACTTGCATAAAAATGTGATCACCAAAAAAGGTTTTATTGGAGCAAACTGAAAAGCCCATGTACATTCACTTTTTTCAATTCAGTCTACAGAAAAAAATGGTAAAGCACAGAAGTCCATATAACTACTTTATATCTGGTTTGGAGACGGTAACTTGTTTGGACCTTTCATTTCCTCTATATTGAAGCGGCACATTGGAGCTCATCAAACCCCAAGCAGACACTATGATTTCCTCAAATTGGCTTCTGCGTGTGTCCCTGAACCTGCAGTGAGCTTTAGGAGAGTCTACAAAGAGAAGATGGCCTCCAGTCTCATGCTCACACGCAGCAGCGATGGTCAAACTCCCGCTCTTAGTCACAGCCGCAAAGTTGCCCCCCCACAGAGAGCCTGAGCGCCAGTGGCAAAGGTGTGATTTTCTCAGCGGTCTCCTCCAGTCCAGAGCCAGCCGACCTGACAGTCAGTTAGGCCGCTAATTGGTCTCATACTGTGGCCCTCAACTGGATTTTATTGTATCAATTTTATAAGTCACAGCTGTGAGATTGTGTTGGCTGTTTCTGACAAAGTGCAGTCCATGGCACATATATTCATACTATATATGCATATATGATATGAAGGTTAGTAAGTAGGTAAAGATACAAGACGATATCTATGCTGACTCATTTTTAATATTACACAATTAATATATTTGCCCGAGTACAATATATTCATTAATTTAAATTATTAATTTAAAACCGATAATTACATCCTAATTTGTCAGTGCTAGTAGAAAGGACTGGGCAATTGCTCAAATTTTAATCAAGATCAACACATCAACATTAGTCATTTTCAATTATCATTGATCAACTTGGGTTGTTTTAATGAGAGGTCAAAAGTCAAACTTCTGTCGGTAAAAACGTGGTTCAGTGGAGAGTTCAGACTTAAGAGGAAAATGTATATTATAAACAAGAACATGTAGAGTATAGCAACAGTTACTCTGATGGAGTTTATGCATTTATCATTTATCCTCATAGGTAAAGGATGGTATGAAGATTTTAGCAAATTATTATCGTAAGAAAATATTTAAACAAGACATATTCTGCTTGTGTCTGCTATATGGTTCTAATCTATGACACCCATGGATTATTATGTAATAATCTAGACATTTTAATTCTCAATATTCATCTAAAACGACTTAAGAAAAGAAACAAGTCCACTGATGTCCGCATTAGACACTGAGTGCCAAATGGGAACCGGCGGCATCATAAACATCATTAACAAAAAAACAGCACCGTCTGCAGATCATACAACCGAGCTGCAGTGTGAACAGTGCTGTGAAATCCTACGTGTATCACAGATTAAGAAAATACAATTGGAGAATGAAGTACCTACAGAAAAGTAGGTAGGTCCCTATACTAGGTACAGTGAAAACAGGAGTTGATCTGCAATATGGCATCTTGAAAATAAGATTGCCCAAATATGCACAAATTACTCCAAATACAATTTCAAGAGTGTAAATGGTGAGGGGAAACACCTATAGCATGGTTAAAAGCTTTAAAAAGTTGATTTTGGAAAATATGTCTGATTTAAAATGGAGAACACCAGTGTGTGATAGCACACAGCAGTATGGTTACCAACATTTAGCAGGTGGTCACAATGATATGCCAGATCTTAAATGAACCTAATGATAGCATATGAAATCAGAGGCTGCGGTTACATGCGCAATCTAAATCTGATTCATATCACATTAATCAGTGTTATAACATTATTTAAATGACATGTAAAAAGCTAAATTATCACATTTCTTTCAGATAATGGCTACTTTGATTACACACATGAGATTTTGCTTTCTACATTAAGTAATCTTAAAAGTCCAGAAGACTGATTATAATCAGAGTGTGTGTGAACAAGGCCATAAGGTCATAGCAAGGTTCTTTAGTTTAGTTAGTGTTAGTTAGTAGTGATGTGTGTACAGAATTACACTCAAATTCTTACCCCATACTTGATGGATCCCTTCTTGTATATCTATCCTAGATCACTATCCTAATTATGCAACTTCATACCACCAGCAATGGCAAACTGTATTTAACTCTTCACCCATAATAGCATTTGTTACTCTCATAATATGACAACATTGTAATCAATATTTATGAACATCCCATCGCAGATCGGATAAGCAGGCGGTGGCTTTGGGCTGTGCTGTGATCCTTTGACAAAGGGGAGTTGGTTGAGGTTTTACATCAAAATGAGCTTTGCAACATTGTAGTTGGCATTGTTTGGAGAGGCAAGATGGAGCAATATCCGAGCACAATCACTCTTGGTGCCGGTATTTTGTCACACAATGTCCATCTCTATTTGCAGTCAATGGAGCAGCTGCAGGCTTTGTCTCATAAATATCATTAACGCACTTCGATCTTTGTTCCTAGCCTCCAAGCGAGCATTTCCTGTACGCAAATAGCATTTAACTGCCACAAATGATGGGAGTAAGGTATGAATTATGTTTTAGGTTGACTTCTATTGGCCCATAAAAGCAGCTGTTTAGTTGCTAAGGGTTTTTATGTTTCTGCCTGCATTTGTTGTTTTTTTAGTAAGAGTAAGCAAGCAAGCAAAAAAGTAAGAAATGGGTAAGATTTGTCAAGGACAAAATGATGTGTTTGAGACATGAAACATGACAAGGATTTTTTTCTTTTTTTTTCCTTGAGCAACCGTACCACCTTTGACCACCAGGTGTAGGTAAAGGAGCGATATTATTACATTATGAGAGTTTTGGGCTGTTGTACCATTTTCCCATGAACAAGAAATTCAGGGTTTGTAGCATCACCATTGTAATATAAATACAATAACATGTCAGAATGTATCCTTTAATGTATTATAATTATATGTGTTTCAAGTTAACTTACTCCCCAGATTTGGAGGAGGTGACTGTGCTTTCCAAATGGCTTTCAACATGTCTCTTTTCTTGGTCAATAAAAGGTTAAAGTTGTTTTCTGCTCATTTTAACTTGAACTGTGTTGTATTGTTTCAGGGATGGTCCGGACCAGTCCTCTCCTCAGATTGGGCAGTTTAGTGGCAACACTGCTCTCGAGTCTGTATACTCAACCTCTAACATCATCCTCATCAAGTTCCACTCCGACTTCTCTGGGGCTGGATTCTTCGTCCTGAGTTACCATGGTGAGAACAATTCCAGAGAAAAGGTTAAAAAAAATCTATAGAGCTCTGGTCCCAATGAATTATTGTTTTATTGAACCAACCCCTATTCCTGAGCATCGTGTCTTTACTTTTAATGATATTCTGTTCTTGCCAAGTTGTCGATATTTTTGTATTAGTGTCCAACTATATATTATTTATCTTTGTACATTTTTACTACTACTACTTTGCTGTTTGTTCTCCTAACTGACCACCGTAACTTGGACTCATAGACATTATATATAAATGGACATAGCTAACCTGCTAGCTGCCGCGTTCCATCGACTCTGGCTCCAATTCACTTTACATTGAAAAACTGTCACCCCTCTCTCTATAACTGCTGCAATGAGCCTTGTAATTTTGGCCTTAAAATGTTCCTATTAACTTACATGATCCTGGTTTTCCACAAATCAAGATTTGAAGATTAATAACAGATGAATCAGGTGCCTTCTTTTCCAGAGGTCTCTCCCGCTAGCGTTAGCAACAGGTTTGATTGAAAGTGTTGCTAAGTGCCTGCTCCCTGTTAAACCAGCAGTGTGGGTGGGAAGGGATATTACCTTTATCAGCCTTGGTCTGGATTGGCTCTTTGGTCGCTACAATACTTTCGGTCGGAATTTAAAATACGGAACAAGCTTCATTTAGCTGGAGCCAAACGCTATGGGTGACGTCACACTCCCTTTGTCCACCACTTCTTTAGACAGTCTAGGCTTGGACTGGAAAATAATGGATTCTGCCCACGCTAGATAGTGCCAGTGCTTTGCTGATTTCTTCATTTTCTGGCTGATAACTCAGTTTGTAGTTTTTTATCTACTCAACTTCTAACATAAGTTTTGCTCCAACTTGGTGATTTGTGTGGTGCTTCATTTTTCAGTCTTAAGTTTCCACAGTGAGGCAAAATAGTTATTGGATGGTGTGAACTCACTTCTAAATACATTTTTAGTGAAGTGTGGAGGCAGCTGCCAGCCTCAGGTTGTGGGGAACCAATAATGGCATCATTAGTTGTAGCCACGGTGATGCCATCGATCTGTTTGGTGTTGTGTAGCGCTGTCTTCTACAGTACTAAATCCTCATTAAGTTTAGCTCTCACCAGCTCTCTCTGACACATACACACGCCAAGACTGTTCTTCAGCTCCTCTTTCTATGTATTTGCATTGTCCCAGAGAAACGTACAAGATCCACAGCAGTTATTAGTTGTACTGAGGTTGTTGGTTGTTGCTTGAGCGATATATGGCGCGAATGGTTTGGGACAATTTAGTTGGAAACTCGTCAAAGGAATCAGTTTGAAACCAGGATGCCATATAGACACATAGATATATTTATTTCAGTGGACAAGATGAAGCTCATTCTGTATTATACTGTATCCATGGGTTTCAGAATTATGAAAAATTAGGACAGTCGCCATAGGAATTAACAAACAAAACAGTTAAAACTAAATAGTATATCTTTTGAACGGAGAAAAGTCCTCAAAATGTCATTGATAACACAGATAAGACCACCAGCAACTTCATTAAAATAATTTTTAAGATAAGTAATTTAAATAAATCTCCCTTTGAGTCTGAACTTTCCACAACACAATAATGGTTCTGGGACTTGTAATTAGACACACAGTGAACTATTTGGAGTTTAACAATACGCTCCCTGCCATAATGCTTCTGGGTGCTGACCTGTTAATTACCAACTTAAAGAATCCAACATTAAACTGAATTATGTTGTCTAATTCATCCACTGACATTTAAACGGTTGAAATAACAGCTCCTATACACAGTGGGGACGTTATATTTGTGCAAGTCTGCCCATGCCGTAAAGTTCACTTTTTCATTTCCGTTCCATCTTTCACTGTGGTCCTTCAGAAAGCTTAGATTTGTCTTCTGTCTGTATTTAAGATGAAAGCCTTCAGTGTGGACCTGCTTTTTGTTTTAGCGCTAAAACATCAATCTTAACATTTCAGGGCATCCATCTTGTACCGTTGTAAGAGTTTTCCTTGGCGTAAGAAAGAGTGGTTTTTCAAAGCCATCAGAATGCATCGTTGTTTAAATGTGTTTGGGGGCTTTTCGATTTTGTGTTGAAACTTTTTTTTCACCCCGTTCACTTGACAATTTTGTTGTTGCTTTCTACACGGATGGCCCCTAATGAGTTTCAAAACTGGAGATTTCAAGATTTTAAGCAGTTTTTGCACAGTTTGACATGTCTCCCATCTTTTCTGTTTCAACATACATGCAGATCATCTGCTATCCCTTTTTGAATAACATATTTGTCTTTGCCAAAAAAACTTTCTTTTTGGAGCTTTTTATCAAGTTTTCATTCTTTTTTTTAGATGGGGCTTTACTTTTTTAGACGACTGACGTGTTGTTAATGAATTTCTCCTGGCAGACTTGAACTGTCAGCTGTCACACTCGCACAGGAAAAGTACATCAGATGGAAGTTTATTTTCAATTCTGGTTTTATTGAGACATTTAGAGTTTGGAGTGGCATGGGAGATCTGTAAGAAGAACAGGCAGTGATATTTAACACATGTCATATTTAGTAAGAAAGGGTTTGCAGTGGCAGAGTGGTTAGCACAAGTTCCAAATATAATGTATGGCTACTGTATACATCACAATCAGCTCATGGTTGTTGGGTATAGTTTCAGCTTTCCTCTTTTTTTTGTTTTTTCATTTATTTTCTGTAACTAAGTAGCTCACTTTTTGGGAACTCTGAGCACAATAAAGCTCCAAAATCACCCTTTTGATTTTCGCCACCGTTATTACTCAGGAATCGAGCACCATCACGGTTTCACTTGGTAAAAAATACAGAATAATACTTTATACAATAGAATGTGAAGGATGGTTACCAAAAACTCTTAACTCAGGAATATTTTAATTAACATATCTTTTATGACAAAGTGTATTCATTTTTTGCTAATTAAAAAGATCAATATACATTTATAGCAAAATAACAACTGGTATTAAAAAGAAGACAACAAAATAAAGTACCACAGTAGATGTGTGTGTTGCTTGTGTAAAAGGCTTCAAGAGGAACTGTGTTTTAATGGACATCTGTGAGCCCATTTTTGAAAGAGGGACATTAGAGAGAAAAATTTAAAATTACATTTCACTAAAATGGCCTTCTGCTGGTACAAACTGTCTTGACAGCTCTGGGCGAAACACAACACAAATCCATTGTGCAGTTACATTTACCAGGGACACGTCAGATCACAGCGAGCAGAGTGCATACTGTAGAAGCATTTTCATGTCCTTGTCTCAATACTGCATCAAATGTGATTTAACCAAGTAAATCAAAGTTTGAAAGTTACTTACAATTGTTTAAGTAATGTGGAGAATGGATTTGGTTATTGTTATAATATGAACGTTTCTCTGCAAATGGAAGATATCTGTGTAATCTCTCAGTCATCCAGGTCTGATCCATAGGAAAAGAAAAATGTAAAATCTGTCAACTGGACAAAAAGGAGTGAAGACATTTTGCCGCTTGTTCAAGCTACACCCAAGCTACACAGTGTAGCTCAATAGACGTAGCCTACAAACAGAAACTTTAACAATAAGTATTTTTAGTTTCAGTGTAGTTCGCTTCTCCCTTCAGATAAACATAAGGCAGTGTCGATCTGCAACCTGACCAGAACTGAAGAAGCAACCTTCACTCCTACAACTTTTTGCCCAGTTGACAGATTTTATATTATTCTTTTACTATGCAACCGAAGCAGAAAAGCTGTAACTGCCACTACTGCATTCATCCAACAACTATTACTACTTTTCATTACCACTATTGTCTTATTGTTACTACTGCTACAATTCCCACTTTTACCATCTACCACTAGTACATTTACTATAATGGTACTATATATACTGTTCACCTTACTCCGGAAGTTGCCGTGGGCGCTGCCATTGTCACTCGGATTGGATCATTTTGCTGCCGCTCTTGACAGTAAAAAAAAAAATCATACAGACTACTCAGCTGTTTTAAAGTCTCCCAAAGAGTCTGTGCAGTATTGACTTGTGGGTGTACATGAACATAGAACATTTTACACAAACCAGCTTACTTTACGTTATATTTTAGCAGCAAAACTTTCCCCAAATTCTCAAATGAAATTAATCGGATTTCCACTTAACCGGAAGTGCCACCACAAAGAAAGTCAATACTATATTCTCACCATTTTGTATGTCACCACATCTCTGCATTTGCAACAGTCGCTACAGAGACACTTTGAAATACCAGATCAATCCTGCAGCATCCATCAATCCCCAGTTTATCCATGCACTTCCTCTAAGCCGCTGTGGGTCTGTGTTTGGATTGTCATCTCCGTCTCACCACACTCCCTCACACTGTGAACATGCGGCTGAGAAGGGGGTCCGAAAATAAATGTGTGGCCCAGATCAATGATTATGATGTTTACTGTTGCTCGTATACAGTAAATAGAATCGAGAGGAGACAGGGGTGTGTTTACATGCTCCCACACACACCCCAGGGCGCTGATATGCATGAGAGGAACAGATACTATTGGTAGGTCTCATTTTCATAGTCAATTTCATCTTGAGTCATAGCCGACGGCGCTCCCTACCCCTCTCCTTCCCCTCTTCTCTCTCGTTTTCGCTCCTTTCTCCTTTTTCTCTCTCTCTTTCTACCAACTGATCTATGGTCGTGCAGTTATATTGATTACAACCCTATGCTCAGCGGCTGTGAACTCGCTTCCTTTTTATGATTCAAGGCAAAATCGTGAAATGGAAGGAGATTGTTTTAAAGTGGGCCGAATAGATAAGCCTAGAAACAACCAAATCTGGAAAAGTAACTAGGTAAAATGTACATATGACAGAAGGTGGTTTTCAAAAACACCAAATATTTTGCTCAAAAGTTGTTGATGATACTGAGAGAAGCAACACATTCCAAAAAGCTGAGACCAAACCATAAGAAACTCATAGGACAGAGGAAATCCAAAATATGAACTGTTGTGCTGATAACTTCCGTAACCCAGGGGTGTCCAATCATTTCTCATTAAGGGCCACATATAAAAACACAGACAAAGGTGAGGGCCGATTGAGGACAGTGAATACTTCAAATCGGCGTTATTACAAGTTATTACAGTCTCCAAAGACACTTGTATTTTTGTAAAATAATCATACACATACACATGAATCAGTGTTACTTTTGAGTCATGTAAGGATTGTTAGGGCAGTTGTTTGTTCCTTGCACACATTTGTTATTTTTAAACAATGTTTCTCCCTTCCGTATATGTCCTAGCGTACCAATTACGGGTGTGCCAGCCTCCTCCTGAAGTGGCCAACGCTGACATTCTGATGGAGGACGGGGAGCTGGAGATAGGTGAGTTGTCCTTCTGGTTTGACATGCTGCTCTCAATTTGTGTCAGTTTGATGGAACATGAAAACTAGCCCACTTGTTACTTTCTATGGCTAAAGTTTATCAAACACTATCCCTAGATGCACCACTGACAGTAATGGTATTCAAATGTTAAAAAATTAATGGCATATTTTAGCTTTGTTAGGTGAGCAGGGTTGCATAAGGCTGTATGTCTGTGAATGGGATAATGATGTTCAAGCCTCTTCGGCTTTCACCAAACTGAAATGTTATGCAACAGGTGACATCATCAGGTACAGATGCCATCCTGGATTCTCATTGGTTGGAAGTGAGATTCTTACCTGTCGTCTTGGAGAGAGGCTACAGATGGACGCCCCACCTCCAACATGTCAAGGTTAGTAGCTTTAAATACAAATCAAAATCAGTTACAATGGGACTGTTAGGTGTGACATCAACTATTCTGTAGAGAACTGTAAGTTAAATCTTGGACCATGTAAAAGAATGCCAAAAATGCCATTATATTGAATGAAGTTGGAGCTGCATTGGACCCACAAGTCGGGACATCATCACTTTACAGTCCCATAATCGGTGTATTTTTGCTTATACATGAATTATTATTTTTGTTTATAGTACAATGCCCTGCCCATGATGTGAGATACGACTCTTCCGGGGTCATCCTGAGTCCTGGTTGGCCAGATAGTTATCCCAATCTGCAGATGTGCTCCTGGAGTGTCACAGTGGAGAAGGGCTACAATGTTACCATCACCTTTGAGAGCTTCCACACAGAGAGGGAGTTTGACGTGTTGGAGATCTTTGATGGTAAAACCTGCACTACATTCTGCATGAGCTGTGGACTATAGAGATAGAGGACTAAGCACTGTGGTTCTTCCAAAGTTTAAATGGGCCAAATCTGCAGTGGTCAGCACTGAGACTCTTGAGACAGAACACAATGTTACAGCCAAAGTTGCTGGTCAGGCTCAAGTCCAGCATAACTATTATACCACTTTTGGCCTTGGCATTTTATGCTTGATAATGACTTGATGGTTGACAGAATATTGTAATTTCTTAATGTTATTTAATATTAAAAAGTGTACTTCCTAACTACTGGAATTACATAAGTAATAAGTAGTAATACTGAACTTGAATACCCATGCTTTGTTTACAATGGTACTTCTTATTTACCAGCTATTGTACATCCATACATTTGAAAAGTGTGTCCCATTAAAGTCAATTAAGTGACAATAAAACAGAAATCAATTGACTGTAAAGAGGCAACTATCATCTACATTTTAAATGGACCTAGTGGAATGTGCAGTGGTCAGCAGGTGAGACAATATCTAATACCCAGATTAGTTATTGGGACCAAGGGTAACAGTGTCCTGGAAAATAATTTCTATATTAACATTCTGTCCATTGTCACAGTTATGACATGCACTGACATGACATACATCTATAATAGTATCTCATGCTATGTCCCATCCCCACAGGCTCCACCGCCAACAGCCCAACATTAGCCACCCTGAGTGGAGACCTGCCCACTCCCTTTAACCTCACCACCTCTGGTCACCAGTTTTTGGTCCGCTGGTCCTCTGACCATGGCACCAACAAGAAAGGCTTCAAAATTCGCTATGTTGGTGAGTACCAAAGTATGTATCCAATCTTATCTTACTACTACTTCACTCTATTGCATGGAATAAACACAGAGACAGACAGAAGGTAGTTTTCTAAATGATAGCACTGAATTTGAATTATGTTGAAAAATACATTATAGTGAAAGTGGCCAGATGATTGGAGTAACCTGCTTCTGTCTGTCTCCTGTTAAATGAAAATTGCATTGTAGCTATATATTCATCTACACAGGCACAGATGTTGTTTTGCAGCTAGCATTGCACTTCCATAGTGCTGCACCTGGGCTGGCTGAGCATAACGCTAAACGGCTGGGCATTAAGCACCATCTCTTTATGTAATGGCGTCTGAGTGCTTTAGTCAAGGGCATTCCCCGACAGGCGAGAGGTGCCCTGCCATTTTACATGTAGCGTTTTGCTCATTCTCTCCATACTTGTAACCTTCCAGTCTGAAGGCTGCTTCTTTAACCTTTAATTCAGCACTGGACTGTGTGATGAATTATATACTCAATAATAACAGAAATGCCTCCCAGGATGCTCCTACTTTAACCTTTTTTGATAGCTATGATTAATGTGGGCAACTGCACGGATTGCAAAACATATGTTGCAAGCTGGTTCAACTTCTTTACACTCAGCCAGAATTTGTTTAAAAAGAAAAGCGACTCAATTTCCAAATACAAAGCAACTATTTAATCGCTCGTGTTACTCTTATTAGGAATGAATGAAGTTTGTTGTTGTGGAAATAATCCCCTTAATCCTAAAATACGGTGGAGGAGAGAAAACTGGACTAGACCTAAAGAGTTTTTTCTTGGCTGCCTTCCAACATGCTGGTTCAGTGATAGTGCCGCTTTCCCTGGTAATCATTTGTGTTTGGCTCCAGCAGGCTCCACTTTAGAAATATGCTCTGTCAGAGATCCTTAATTGGGAAGAAGTGACAAAACCTTATTGACTGGCAAACGTCTGCAATTCTCTATTATGGAAAAAAATGTCCTATTCAACACAAGTCCTTAATATTATCAGGACTCTTATAGACTAAATTATTGTGTAATACAGTATAGGATGAGACTGTGAGCCCTTGTCAAACAACTTCTCATATATTGTTATGTAGATTAAAGGCCAACTTGCTGGTCAAATCTGTGGAGAGGTGACTCCATTCACATTAAGAAATAATATGTTTCAAGGAATTTTTCAGCCTCAAAATCCACTGTAATGTGGAACATTCCAGACAAAGCAATAACCCACCTCCCAGAAAAGTGGCATAGTGCACTTTTGGCTTTATTAATCACAATCTTTAAGTGCTGGCCAACCCTCGGCACAGAGCCAGTCAAGAGAGGACCTAGGAACAACTTTCTTTTCCTTTGCCAGTTGAAACACAATCAACTTGTCTAGTTCCTTGTTGCCAATACTGTCTTTAGTCTTTTTTAATGAAGTAATGTTTCATAAAGTAATTCCTCATGTCATCTTGGCAGTATCCATATACAGAAATGATTCTTACTGATTACTTCTTTTACATTATTTAGCATTGGCGCAGGAAGCCACTGGGTTTTAATAGTAATGAGTTGAACCCTTTTTTAAGTGGTGCTGATCAGGTATAATCAGTATAATGAAAGGCTGTTTATCCTTCTGAAGGCTTTTTATCAACTAATAGGACCTGGAAAACAGCTGGGTCTTATGTAAATCTATTGTTTTAGAATTTGCCTTCCAAGTCTATTTTCTGTCCATTTGGAAGTTGTGTAGTAGTGATAGTTGTTGAAGCAGAATTGATCCTCCTAATACCAGTAGTGGACTGAAAAGTAGTAGTAACATATGTCACGTAAATATGCTCAACTAAATTTAAAATTGCATTAAGTGGTTTGATAAAACTAAAACCAAACTAAAACTATGTTATTTATGTATATGTAAAATTGGGTGGCTGTGCGGAGAGCCTGTCACGTTGGTTCCTTTCTTTGTTTTAAATCTGTCACTACATTTAAAGTCTCTATTATGAAATTTTCCTTGTCTTCAGCCCTTTACTGCTCAACCCCGGATTCGCCATTGCACGGGTCCATCTCCTCTCAGAGCGGCGGCCACGTTAACAGTGTCGTGCGGTGGGCCTGTGACCGTGGTTACCGTCTCATAGGCAACGCCACGGCAACCTGTAGAAGAACAGTACTGGGCTATCACGCCTGGGACTCACCTGTGCCTGCATGTCAAGGTACTGTATTTTTAATAAGCTTATGTGGTGCAAAAGTTAGGTTTTGTAAAAAGCATATAACATTGGGAAAGTGATTTACAAAGTTAAATTCATCTAGACTTTAAGGATATGAATTGGTTGATATGATTTAAGTAAAATCTGAATGCAATAAAACCTACAAATATTCAGACTTACAACAATGTCAATTCATTACAAAAATGTAAGCTAACAATTACAAACTGTATGAATCTCCAACATAACAAGAAGTGAAGGCCTTGCACTCAATGACAAGTACGCTTACATCAGTTGCTATAGGGACTAACTACTTAAAGTTGTGTAGATAGAGGAAGTTTGTTATAAATTCTTAGGACTGTTGACTATTGCTTATGATCCAGCATTTGTTCTTTAATTAAAATAAAACAAAGAGAGATTCAAACACATGGGAATAAACAATACATTTATTTGGCTCACGCACACACCTCCTTCTGTCCGCCTCTGTACTTGACTGCCTTTAAAAGCACTGCCATACATCAAGGACTAGATACATATTAAATATTTGATGTGCTGCTGTCTAATCGCACACATCAAATAACCGCCAGGCACATCCACGCAGTTACTGATAGAAAGTCAAATGAAGGATGTACAGCAGATTGTCGACACTGTGTAATATCACGCTGGTGAGCTTTACAAACGAGACTATTTAAAACCCTGTGGAGCAGCTTTTAGCAAAATGTGTATATTTTGCTAATGCCGAATGGTGCTTGGTTCTTTTGTATTTGGTCCATAATACACAGAACTTAATCTAGGATTTTGCTAATTGTGTACAAAATGTTCAGTACTATAACATCCCCTTGGAGGCTAACAAAGCGAACAAACAGTGTACTTGTGTCTTGAACATCTTTGGCTAACCCTGGGCTGTACGTTTCCCTGCAGCTGTGTCATGTGGTGCACCTAAGGCTCCCATAAACGGTGGCGTTTTAACAGCTGACTACTCGGTGGGAACAAGAGTTTCGTACTTCTGTAACGACGGCTACAGACTCTCCAGTAAAGAGCTCACATCTGCGATCTGCCAGCCGGATGGAACATGGAGCAACCACAATAAGATCCCGCGCTGCTCAGGTTAAACACACAGAACATATAATAACACATGGTCTGTTCTATCTGCTATTGTCAAAATAATAGTCACAGCCTCACAGGAATTAATGAATATTTTGCCTTTTTAAATTAAATAATTGTTACAAAGAAGAAAAAAGGGGTTACACTTTATATCAGCTACACCTTGATTACTCATAATGGCAGAAAGAACAAAGACACCTTCATAATGAACACAGTTTATTAATACTTCATTAAGAAAGATTTAAGCTTTTAACTACTTAAGGGGTTAGGGTCAGAAGTTAGGATGAGGGTATTAAGTACTGAATCTTTTTGACCATGTTATAGTTGTTCCTCATTTACCCTCTCAAAGTTGTATTTGTAGTGATTTGTGCATGTTTGAGCAATCTTTAATCACTCATCTTAAGACGCCATATTGCTGATCAACCCTCATTTTCGCCACCACCAGCGTACAAGTACATTATTGCTCTGTACTTACTTTGTTCTCCAAGTTAATTTTCTTAAGCGATGATATGCATATGCTTCGGCAGCGTAGCATAGTCATTTTGGTACAAATGGAAAAAAAAAAAAAATCTGCTGCTCGCTACCGTGATCTGCAGTTATCCATAGAGGAACCGACAACTTCGTGGCTCTCTGTTGTGATGACGTTTGTGCCAACGACATCTACAGATAGAGAATATAGATCTATCAATCAACTGCTGTATCCATTCCAAAAGGGCAAATCAGTACTTCAGAAGTGTTACTCTGATCAATTACTTTAGTATAAAATTTACAGTACTTTGTTTTGATTGTGACACCTTATTGTCTCTGCTTTATCTTTTACAGTTGTTGTGTGTCCAAGCATCGGCTCCTTCTCACTGGAGCATGGTCGCTGGAGGATAGTAAATGGCTCCCACTATGAATATGGCACCCGCATCGTGTTTACATGTGACCCTGGGTACTACAGACTAGGCCCTGCCCACATCCAGTGCCTGCCCAATGGAGTTTGGAGTTGGAGGAATGAGAGACCACATTGCCAAAGTAAGCAGCAACTATGGGCTTAGGGCAAAATACACCTAGTGCGTTTACCTGTTAATTGTAGAAGTACAGGATTAATTCAATATGGCCAAAATATAATACTAACTTAAAGGTGCGATGTCATTTTTCTGGTAGAGAGCCTATCACATTTTAATTACCCATATTCAATTACTGGTGTTAGCATTCTATGGAAGATTTTCAAAACAATAGCATCTCCATAGAGAGGGCTGAAAAGTTACTTAGTACACCTTTTAAACTGTCAGTGTCTCTCAAAAGCCTCAAAAGGGAGGGGTCCACCTAGCCTGTAACATTTCTTTATGACTTATAAAAAATCTTACTATTAATTTCCAGATTGGCAGTGTTGAGTCGCTAAATACCAAAACACTATTCAAAAATAAAAACACCGCATTTTTGGATTTGTCTGTCTCATATTAAGTGGGTTTAGTGACGGCAGAGTATTAAAAATAATGAAAGCGCATTCAAGAATAACTTTGATCTGCTTTAAAGGCTGCTATTAGTAATAGTACATGGCAGAAACTGGCAGAACTAAAACTGTGAAATGAGTAGCTCTGTATTAGACAAAAGTTAGTTATGAGACGTTTGGTGGCCGCTGCGGTTAACCTTCTCCATTTAGCTCTTCAGCCTTTTCAGTAACAAGTTAACTGGTTTTAAATTGTGTGTTGCAGTTATCTCATGTGGTGACCTGCCATCTCCGCCCAATGGGAAGAAAATCGGCACACAAACCACATTCGGTGCCACTGCCATCTTTACCTGCGATCTTGGGTTCATGCTGGTGGGCTCTGCTGTGAGGGAGTGCTTGTCATCTGGGCTGTGGAGTGGAACTGAGACACGCTGTCTGGGTACGAGCATGCTGTTAATATATGCACTGATGTATTGTCTACATTTATAGTCATTTGAAAAGTGCACATAGAGCGTAGCTTTGAAAAGGTCACAGGGAGAAGAAGTAGCCACTAAGATTGGACTGTAGGAGCTGCGATTTTTTCACATCAGTCCTAATGAGGGCCAGAATCAGTGGAAGTTTGAACCCCATAAACCTTTTGTCTGGCATCGCAGTTGCTTCATCCTGGCCTTGTCCACCTCCTGAACACAACTCACCACCAAACTCCTGCAGTGAATGCACTATATCAGGGGTGTCCAAACTATGGCCCGGGGCCAAATGCGGCCCTCGGACCAGTTTTTATTGGCCCTAAGGCCTCTTGCTGAACCAACCTAATTGATCATAAGCAGTACTTTAACAGCAAATTAAACTATTTCTACCACTGTAACTTTAAACATCACATTGCAGTGTGATACAGACCTAAAGTGAATGTGTTTTAAGCCTTATTAATAAACAGTGGCTCTGTTAAAACTGTGTTTAAAGCACCGCACTGCATCGATCATCGGTCTGTGGCCCTCCGCTTCGAATGTTTTGAGATGTGGCCCTTGATAAAAAAAATAAAAAAAAAGTTTGGGCACTTCTGCAATATATCCACACATGCAAAAGTGGGATATTAGTTTAAGTAGTCGTTATTGCATTTATATAATTGCTGTATATTTTAGTAGAAGTATTAGTCTTAGCTGTCGGGTTGTAGAAAGTGTAGTATTTTTATTAAGGAATTTTGACCTTGCACACAAACCACATCAAAACTGGGACTAAACTGGGACTAAACCAGACACTGAAACTGGACTTCAACAGGACTAAACCAGGACTAGAACAAGACCAAACCACATCTACACCTGGACTAAAAATAGGCTCAAACCAAGACCAAACAAGTATGGACCCTTAGATTAGTAATACATTTTACAAACTGTTTTAGTAGTAATTCTAGTAATAGTAGCTGTAGAATTTGTTAATGTAATTCCTCATTCATTCAGGAGTGATCCATGGTAAAAGGACGTTTCGCAGATAGTCATCTGGATAATGTTTGTGAAATGAAGGACTTTCAGCTGCCATCTGGGACCAATTGTCAATCAAGTACTGGTCTGAGGAGCTAAAATGAAGGAAGGAGAGCTTGATTAGGACTGCTCTAGAGGAAGACTTGTTTAGCTGTAGTAGTAGTAATATTTGATCTTATAACATATATTTGTAGTATTTATAACATTGGTAAAAGTTATTGTATATGATGAACTTTCAGAAGTAAAGTTGCCTGTGTAATCCCTCAGGCATCCAGGTATGACCCATAGTAAAAGAAAAATTCAATTCTGTCAACTGGACAAAAAGTTATTTGAGTGAAGAGGTTGCACTGCTCATCCAAGTGAAGTTAGCTCCTCTTTTCAGATAGATATAAGGCAGTGTCCACCAGCAATCTGACCAGAACTGAAGAAGCGGCTTGGATGAAATAAATCTTACTCTCAAAAGTAAACTTGTCATTTCTGATCATTTGACTGTTTTCATGTATGACCTCATTTAGGCTTAATGTACAAAAACTTTGCCGCCTGCATTTTCCTCGCAAACACGTCAAGTCTGTGCCATGCTATGTATTTCCAGTATTTCATCTGTCAATCACCAGCCAGAGATAGATGTTGTTTACGTGAAACTCTGGTAAGGAAACATGTGTCCCAGAATACTCCACACTTTATTAAGGAAAAGTTCAATCAAATCTAACCCACACCGATGTGAAGTGTGTTTGTATGGAAATCACTGTTATCAAAAGAGGAAGATTCGCCATAAAGGTGAACACAATGTTAACACAATTACACTTTCCACCAAACTTAATGGAGTTTTCATTGTTGTTCAAACTTATTCAAATCAAGTGTTCTTCTGTGATGCCCTAGAACTTAAACAATCAGCAAAAACAATGAAATAACAAAGGTGAAAGCGTCCCTATGCAGTGCCTTTGAATGTGTGTGGGCTAACACAGGTACACGCTGCTCTTTTTATCTACACTACAGAATCAAATCAAAGTAAACGCAGCACAGCGCACAGTACCTTTTACAAAATGACTTCTTCAGACAATATTTTTTAGAAATATAGAAATGTACTGCAGCTACTCGGTAGGGAGGTCGGCTTAACTGTTTTCTCATTTCTCAAAAGATGTAAAAGTTAGAAAATGTGAATTAAGAATGTTTTACAACTATTTAATTCAAGCCTTGAACCTTCATGGTATAGAAGAATTGTACCATGAAACATCAAAAAAGATTCACATTGAATAGGAAACTGTTTAAAAGTAGAACCTTAGCATAGCTTTACAAAATTTGTGAAGGAACAAGAAAAATCTAACCTTACCATAATGCTGGATTGGAATCTCATTTGCAAATGATTTACTAATTCTCAAGAGTGTCTGTTAATTAAGCGTTATCATTTGAACATTTTGAAACATATCCTTGGCAAAGCTATAATTAAGTGAACATTGTTTAGTTAATTGCATAGTAAAGACCTATCATTAAACAAATGTTGTAATTGCTCACTTTGAATAAACTGAATAAATGTGTGTGTTGCAGCCGGTCACTGTGGCATCCCAGAGACCATTGTGAATGGCCAGGTGATTGGAGAGAACTTTGGTTACCGTGACACTGTGGTGTACCAGTGCCTGCCCGGCTTTCGGCTAATAGGCTCCTCAGTCCGCATCTGTCTCCAGGACAACCAGTGGTCTGGACAGCTCCCCGTCTGCATACGTGAGTTACACACAGCACCATGGGAGACTGTGGACTCACCCATGCACCCACTTTACTTTTGCTCTGTCTGAAGAACATTTGCTAAAATGCATCACTACACAAATCACTTGCAAATATGCAAATAAAAAACACACTATTGATTGCAGTAAAACCATCATTTGCTTAAATAGTTTACAAATAGTTTACAACTTTAAAACCAAAACTCCAAAGGCAACAACAGTGGATGTTCTTGTTTTTCAATACTACTGAGTTTTATATTTAGTGAGCAAAAAGTGCAATCAATACTTCACATTATTTTTTCATGCCCTCAAACAGGAAGATTGAGATGTTCTTTGAATCATTACTCTATATTTGGAAATGGTGCTCTCTAGACTTTATAGACCCAATATGATTTGGAAAAGTGGAATTTTTACTAAAATTAAAAGAGGCTCACTCATACATGGTATTTTTAACTCTTTGAAACACAGTTTCCTGCTGCTCGTGTATGACGCAACTGAGTCCTTTGAACTGTGCTACGTTTGTACCCCATTTGTCCCTGTAAATTTCATTTTAGCTCTCACTTTTTAGTGCTTTTTAATGATAATTTCCAACAACTAAATACTATTTATAATACTAATATTAAAACTACCATTGTCACACATACTGTACTGTGTTCTTGCCCAGTACACTTAACAATGTCTACTGTTAAAACTGCCAAAACTCAAATTTTCCTTTAATATTTCTACTTTGTTTTTGGTAAATTATGTGTGCTCTGGTGTCTGCGTGACATGACATTTATTTGCTTATTTTTCTTTAGCCTTGAATGTAAGCACGTCATTTACATCACTAATTTATGTTTTTAGTCAAAGAAGGCTTGCAGAGCACTGCTCAAAGTCAAGAAGGAAAATCCTGTTGCTTTTTTGCCTAATCTAATTTTAAATCCAATTTGGTTTTGTTTAGCTGCCACGTTTGGTCCAAAGATTTGTCTCTTCTTGACTGAAGGGAAGACAACATTCACAGCCAAATATTTTCAAAATACCACACACATTCACGTTTGTGTAGCATCTGCCAAAGTGTCCTGTGTCTTTTCTCAGCTATGAGCAACACAACAACATTACATTTATCTACAGCTTTTAAGTAAATAAGCTGCACTCTGGCCAACCCTCCACTGACTGTAGCATAGTGGTTAGAGCTATGTGTCTGGTCCTGCTGATAAACCGTACTGCATTTGTATTTAAAACAGAACAAACATGGAACCTTTAATGAATGACCTTATTCAAGATTTGAGCTGTGAAAACTTTTGATCCCATCTCTGTAGAGCGGAGATTTTTTTGTAGATTCACACCAAATGTTCCGTTACATTTAAAGGTCTGGACGGCGACTATGTTTTGCGTGAGATAAATAGCTAAGCATAAGGATAAAACAGAAGGCCCTGTTTATTTTGGCCGACTCTGGAAAGTCTAAAAATGTTTATTTGTTAAGAGCAGTTGGAACAGTTTGGGCAGCAACTGGCACTGTTATGTACTAATGAAAGAGATAGTGGCCAAGGTTTACTTTTCTGAAGGCACAGTAAACTACACAAAGTTAATGTTAAGATGTGAATATCCCTGATACTTTCAAAGTCTAGAAATATGTTTAAAAGTACAGCAGCAGTGCCATCAGTGGAATGATATTGAATGAATGAAAGGTTAATTATAAGAAGTCAAAATTGTTGCAGTATAGCAGATTTTTTGAAAGATTAAAATAAATAACAGTAATTTGGATCTGATTGTTTTGTATTTCCCAGTGAAATTTTCAGATAAAACATTGGTGAGTCACATTAATTTAAACATTATATTCACTCATTACTACATTAAACAAGAATTGAGATTTTACTTCTTAGGCACTGACACCATGGCCCAGAAGTCATTTGGTAGTCATTTGCCAAAAACATCTTGTTGATTCATAATTTATATCAGGCTAATGCTAATATCTCCATTAAAATGTAAAGCAGTCTGTTCAAATTAATCCGCCATCTTGCATGTTGTTTACAAACACAGCCAGGATCTATAAAAATTCAGCGAATACACCAGTGAACCCCGCTGTTCTAAGCAGACATGGCTCATACATGTTTGGCACAGCTCTACGTTGACACTGCTCTGTTTGGGTCTCCAGCTGTGTGTCTTTTTGTCTTCCTCTCTGACTGAGTTTTTATTGGGGTTATTCATGCTGGAGTTATTGAGGCAAATCATTTTACAGCCAAATTATACTGTAATTATGGAGATTAGAGTCTCTTTTTTTTCCACACAAACATCCAATGATGATTAGACAGCAGTGTGAGCCCGTGTGCACGTACAGCTGCAGCCAAAGCTAAACGTGTGGGGTGAATTTGTGCCTAAGGAAAGCAACAAACTTCTGATTTTACTCAGCAGCTCAAAACACCTACTTTTAGTTTGCTCCTGGCTGCAACGGCCAACTTCATCTTATTCCGAATTGACCTTATTCAGCCCCACACACTTTTTTTCTGTAAATGCGACTAAACTGCTCTTTCTTTGTGGTGGCACTTCCTATTAAGTGGGAATCTCATCCCTTTCAATGCAGAATTTGTGGAAAAACTTTGCCACTAAAATATTATATAAAGTAGGTTAATTTGTGTTTAATGTTTATGTGCAACAACAAGTCAACACTGCACTGATTCTCTGGGAAGCTGCAAAACGGCTTTGTAGTCCCTGTAGAACTTATTTACTGTCCTATAGAAAAATAATACAACCCAAATGAAGATTGTGGCGCTCATGGCATCAATATCAATAGTCATGATGCTAAAAAATTCAAGAATTTCAAGAAAAAAATTATACACTTTTGTTTAGTATATTTTCTTTTTGATAACCCTAGTTCTTTACTATTTAAACGCATTATTTCAGAACATTTTCTCACTTTTTTTATCCCCCATGGCACAAATGAAGCAAAGTGTGACGTCCCTCCCGCTCTTTACCTCCTTTTTACACTCCAGAATGCACAAGGAGAGGGTTATCTTTGCAGTCAGTCACAACACTGACTGGGGACACTGTACGCATGCAAGGCAATTTTATTTCTATAGCACAATTCAAAGTGCTTTACAGAATGGGAAAGACATTCAAATCACACAAAACATAAATAATCACAAATAACCTTCATAAAATTACCATTCAAACAGAAGAGTGCAGAATAAAAACCTTTCATACATGTATAGGCCTGTCACAGTATTTACCATATGGACTTATCATTTAATAAATAATACATGGAACAATACTTTTTGAGGGTCAGTATTTATTGTGGGTTCTTTTTCTTTGCAGTAGTGGGGAAATGTTGGTTATTTATCTGTACTACAATGAGATTTGAACTGTAGAAGACTGAATTATGAACTTTTATGACTCAAACAAACAAACAGCTTAAGTGTTGCATTCTATCTAGTCTATTTAATGCAGTTCATGTTTTTTTTTCAATTTTTTAACATTTAGAATAGTTTTGGAGGGAATAATTCTGCTTTATGATTTGGTTTCAATATTATCATTTATCATCGTTATCGTGACCTAGGCCTACACGTAGAATTTTTCATCTTTTCACTGAACTATTATTGTTCATTCGTTCACCTTAAATTTTTCATAGCCTTTTTGTGTTGTACATTCACACAATTTGCTCTCTCAGACTTAACAAGAGAACAATTATGCACAATGGGTTTGAAAGGAGACACATCGCTCAAAGAAATCCTTCAGACGGTGCAGGTGAATATTTTAACTGAAGCGTGACCCCAAATTGTAATCCCAGCTTGATGGTCTGTGTCCGCTGCTGTTCTCATACATATGCATGGCCACTGTAGGCGCACATATCTGGCCTGAATTTAGAGAACTATGCAGCATCTAATTTTCATCTCAAAGTAAAACTATGCTATTTGCTGGGTTCAGACTGAAAGGAGTCTGGAAAATAGGGTTGTTGTAATCAATTGAGGAAATGAAAGCTAGGAGGAAGCATTTTATAAAAGTGAGTTTAAATTAGTATTTTTATGAATGCCATATCCTGTATCTTGTCTTGAATGCTTTCTGAGAACACTGCAATCATGTATAATATAAAATATAATTTAAAAAAATGTATAATATAAATGCAGCTGAATACTGTTTAGTTTTGTACCCTCTCATGATACTTTCCAATGTTTCATGTTTTAGTCAGTGAACAGTAGGGATGGGAAAATAAACTATATAAAGAGGTAGACAATAATAGTTTGTGGTACATTTTGTATAACTTTCATAACTGCCAACAAACATAGTGTTCATTATTCCACCAGATTGTGCTGAAAGAAGCTACTTATCCACGATGTGCTATTCTAGATCACTGTTGTTTCCAATCATAAAAAAAGTACAATACTATAAAAGTTGTTTAAAGCAGACCTATTCTGCAAAGTAAAAAAAAAATCAGAGCTTCTAACCTTATTATAGTAGTTTTTCCTTCTCATTTACGATCTCAAAGTTGTATTTTGAGTGATTTGTGGATGTTTGAGTAATCTTTAATCACTTATTTTCAAGACACAATTTTCACCTCCACCAGCACACACCCACTGCTCTGTACTTAATTTGTTCTCCAATTTTATTTCTTTTCTTTCTCTTAGCCATAAGCTGTGGTCATCCAGGAAGTCCCATTTACGGCCTCACTGCTGGAAACGGCTTCAATCTCAACGACGTGGTGAGCTTCGTGTGTAACCGTGGCTACGAAATGGAGGGGCCTTCCCGAACTCAGTGCCAAGCCAACCGGCAATGGAGCCACCCGCCCCCAACGTGTAAAGGTGGGGAAAAAAGTTAAGTGTATCAAACAAACCTTATTTATCTGTTTGCCTTCGTACCTGAACTGTTGAATTACAGGTGCAGTGAAGCTGTCTATATATTTGCAATTAGGCCAAAAAAAGTTTAGGTTTGACAGGTGTCCAATTCATTGATGGGGTTCTTGGGTTTCCTGTGTAGTTTAAAGGACTAATATAATGTCATTTTCTGATCAAAAACATACCTGGAGTTGTGTTTTGTATTATTCACACATGTTTAACACAAACGCTGCATATTTAGGATGAGTTCTTCTCTCAAACAAAAACAATGTTTCACCTTATAATGTCCTGTGGTAGTACAGGGACTCCTCTGTATTTTTAAACTCCATACTACACTACACACTACAATCATTTGGATGATTTCAGCCAAGGAATTTCCGATCTCTAATAAACTAGAAGTAAAAGGCAGCTGCTAACTTGGAAACTACCACTTCATGACATCACAAAGTAGAAAAAATCATTCTGATCTTTGGAGATATAGAGAAACTAGTAATAAAGTGTGACTCAAACATGTGTGAACAAAAAAAAAACACAAATCTGAGTATTTTTTGCACATTAGAACATGGCTTAATGCTCACAGGAGTCATTTTTGCGTAATATAGGACCTTTAATGTCCCATGCTTTGAGAAAATATCTAGTTCTATGTGGTATTTTGCACAAACATGATAGCGAGTTTATTATCATAACAATGAGTCAATATAGGTCAGGAGTTCATTGGAAAGCTTTTGCCAGTGGTTTGAACTGAGTTAATAAAAGGTTTGTTTAGATAATGAATAGCTTAACATATTTTTGATAAGCTGCCATGTTGCTGCTATCCAACTAATTTCTTACAGTGCCAATAATTAATGAGACTGGCAGTTTAATATGTCAACCGCATATTTTGTTTTCTTTTTTTCTAAAGTATGAGGATGGATCCCAGTGTGTCTTGGCTCTGCCCCATTGAATGAACCGTTTATGATTGCTGTGTAATAAAATTAGAGGTCTTGATTGGTATCCAGCAATAGCTCCTCGGGCTTTCGGCACGCTGCCTGGTGTCCATAATGATGTGGCTATGAATGCAGTCATATAAGTGTCATAATGATAACAAGCGATCTCAGAGAGGGCTGTTTCAATCCACAAGTCGGCAAAAATGAAATTCTCCCTTCTGGAAAATAGATGTTATGAGCCTTATTTTGTACTTCGACTTCTTGAAGCAATACTGAAATTTTATGTTTCTCTGCAGTTATAATTTACTTTTATGAGTGTTCAAAACTGTTTATTTTTGGTTTATTAAATGTGGTTTAGTACTCGTTTCAGATCTGCTGTAATGCCAAATTGGGTATAGTTAATGTTTATCTACTCCTAGATTAGTCCTCCGTTATTGCTGGATCACAGTTAGATTACTATATGTTTGGTTGTGGTTTCCTGGTTTGGCCCAGATTTGGTCCTAGTTTTGTATATTTTCTAAGGTAAGTGTGATCAAATCTAGAATTAAATATAATGATATATTGTTAAAAGTAGCAGAGGGAAGCGAAATAACCCTCTTAGGTGTGTCCCAAATAACACATGCCTCTCCATATCTGTTGTGTATTGTTGTTTGTGTGTCTGCCTCCCTGTAGTGGTCAACTGCTCCGATCCAGGAATTCCCGCCAACTCGATCCGACAGAGCAAAATCGAACATGGCAACTTTACTTTTGGGACAGTGGTTTTCTACGACTGTAACCCGGGATACTACCTGTTTGGATCACCTGTACTCACCTGTCAGCCAACCGGCCAGTGGGACAAGCCTCTGCCAGAGTGCATAGGTTGGTGTGAATTTTGTGTTAAATCTATAAACGTTTTAGCTGTGTCATAAGTTTGGGAATTACGAGACAGGAGCACAAATTGGCATGAAACTACTTTTGTAATGAAGTTCGAGTTTCTGAAAATGGAGGTGTCACGCATCACATAACAGTCAGCGCCATATTTGTGACTTTGAAATAAAAACTCCACTTTTGAATCATTGGCAGTTGCTATAGTAATGACAAAACATACATTAGCATCCCTACTGAGCTAAAACCCACTTAGCATGCTTTGGCTAACTTTGCACATAAAAAAAATACTATCACGCTTACTTTAAACCCCAAGATTAAACTGCATGAGTTAGGATACGTTAAAGGGGCACTACTTTTTGAGAGAGTGCCACTTTTTTGTCGCCATGAAGATGTTAATGCATTTCCTCGAATGTCCCTCCTTGCCTTGCCTGTTCCCATGCCTATTTCAGAGACGTGGACTGTCACCCAGCTTCCTCCACAGGTTCTATTGCTTTGCCAAAGCTGTGCACTTCCAAGGAGATATTTTGGTCCACTGTTGAATGCCATTGCTCCATTGTCTCCTTTGTCTCCCTTTTGCCCTCTTGCCATCCATATACTCTTCCAGAAAATGGGTGTAGAGATTTCAGGTCCTGACGAAATGGCCAAAACACAGTAGTTTCCCTTTTTCCCTTTTTGCCTGATTTCGTAGATTATATCGTTTGTTTAAACTCATCCATATTGCATTTTTTTCTGTCCCCTTTTGCATTCTTGCTGTGAGCGGGGTTGCCTCTCCACAGGTTTGATCTGTAACTCCGTCTGGGGAGGTCAACTTCTTGTCTCCACGAAGCCAGATACAAAGATACATTTAATGCCATACTGTGGAACATTTTAGTCAAACCCATAACATCTCCATGGGAACAAGCAGGTGGCAGACCCTACAGGTGCACTAACATGTATTCAGTAACCAAAATGCTAGTGTCCATCCAAAAAAATAAAAAATAAAATAAACTTTTACAACATATGCTACATAAATTTAGATCGCAAATTCTTAAAGGTATTTTTTCCAGTTCCCAAAATAAGTGTATAATGTTTTTTGTTTATTTGTTTGTTTGGTTGTTTGTTTTTTTTTTCATTTCAAATCTAAGTGCCAGTTCCTTGCTTTCCTGTAATTTCTCAGCCCTGACAGTGCCCGCTTTGCTGTTGTTTGGCAAACGGGCCTTGACTTGAAGCTGTCTGCTCCTGCCTTCATCTCTCTGCCTCTCTGTCTCTTCAGTGGTGGACTGTGGTCATCCCGGCTCCCCCCCTAACGGTGTGCTGAGCGGAGATAAGTTTACATTTGGTTCAACGGTTCGATACTCCTGTCTGGGCGGGAGACAGCTGAAAGGGGAGTCATCCAGGACGTGTCAGCTCAGCGGGATGTGGAGCGCCCCCATGCCCTTCTGCTCTGGTAACCATTTTAACCTCTATTGAATATACAGCCTCTAAATGCATCTTATCTGAAGAGGAGACAGGTGGATACTAGTCTTAAATGAGGAGGAGGCGTCGACAATGTGTAAGATCGCTGACTGTGGACTTTGTTATGCTTAGCTTTTTCTGTAGAGATGAATTAAGAAAAGGTTGGATTGTGTCATGCTGTGTAACGCAGTCAAGGAAAACTGTAAAGTTTCAGAAGTAAAATTTCAAATGCATGCTCCAGTAAAACTACTACTACAAACTGCATAAAAGTTCCAAAGTACCCCCCTAAAAATGTTATTTTAGAGCAAGTATTCACGCAGAGTTTGAGAACATTGGAGTTCACTAGAGTCAACTGTAGTGATTTGTTCTAATCTCTGCAGACATGTTCAGAAATTAGCTTGCTCAAAACTGGGACTTAAGAAAAAATACTTCAACTACTACTATTTTTCCAGCTCAAAAATGCAAGGGAGAAGAAATTTAAAATCATAGTGTAAAGTACAAATTTCAAATTGTTTTAAGTACTGTACTTTACTTTATTTTGTACTTACTTTACACCACTAGTACAGCATAACAACCTGTCACTTTACATGTTCACATTCTGGACAGAAGATCAGCCCACTTCCAGTCAGAGAGTAACTCGGTGTGTAATATCTTTTGGATATAATTCTTGTCAAGATGCTTTTGCAGCTAGAAGCACTCCTCAAGCTCTGAACATTCATTTTATGTCTTCTTCCTCATAACAGATTCTGGTAAAAACTCATCTCCGTGCTCCAATTGATTAAAAGTTAGTAAGGACATCCATTACACCGACACATAGAGTTGTTTATCTAAAATGGTACTGGCTGAGTTTGTAAAATCCCTAACTTTTCTAAAACTAATATAGCACAACTGTAATTGAGCATCAGGCAATTTTGTTTTCTTTTCTAGCATGAAAAATTGCTATCACCACAAACATTAGCTTCTAAGAGTCAGCAAATGCAAGGCAGAGCACTTATTGTAATTAGCATACACACATATATCATGGGACTTCCATTGTTTTGTGTGAACAGAAAAAATATTAGCAAAGGGCCACTATAACAAAACCAATACATCCAGTCCATATAGGCCCCAGGATACTTGCATGTGGCTTTTTTTTTTAAAGAGAACCCTGCTGATATTTAACTAATGGAAATTTTGAAAACATAATGTGAATATCAGAGGAGTTGTGTTATGAAATTCGATTATCTGGCCCTCCCTCTTTAAAATGTGATGTATTACATGGAGCACCTTAGCTGTAGGCTCTTTAATCATGCATGCATTACCTTCCATAGATATTGTGCTCTGTATGTATATATCCTTCAGACATCTTACATGCCCAATAATGCTCAGATATTATGCTGTTTGGATGCTACTCCCTTTTGTAATCACAGTACATTTTACCTCGTATTAAGCCCTGCTTCTTCTCCACAATCCCTCTATTTTGCATCATGTATAAACAAATAATCAAAGTTATATGGTTTCCTGTTGGCCGGCTGGGTGCCCGATTACAGCTCTCCACTCCAAGAGGCTCCCAGCTGTCTCTTGTACAGCAAAGCAAGTGAAAACACATTTGAGATGACTAGACTAAGAAATCATTTTGTTATTTACAGTGAACGCCTGGGGGATGAGCGAGGGTGAGAGAGGCTAATGGTTTGAGTAACAGTGATTCATGGTCCCTACCTGCCAGGTTTGTGCCGGAGCCCTCAAGTCATTACAGTTCATCTAATGGCGAGAGTGCATGGGAACACCGTGAAAGAGTTCACGCAGTGCTTTCAAATGACCTTATTATTGTTCTATAGGTAATAATGTTGGGGAAATGTAAGTCTACAAACTGAAAAGTCCAAAGTATAAATTAAGTAAAATTGGGGTTAGTATATGCCCATAAATTTGTCCTCTGCATTTGACCCATCTTTCAATGCCACTGGTTGAACCTGTCAGGAGCAATGAGTGCCACAGTGCAGTGCCTGTGGACCCATCTCCAGATCGTCAGGCTTGGTCAGGGCTACTTTAGCGGGAGGATTTTTCTTCATGTTTTGGATTCAATTACCACCATAGTTTTACTTTACTATGTCTATCATAACTACTAACTCCACTTCAAAGACTGTACATATAAATGGACATAACTAACCTGCTAGCCGCCACGTTCCAAATAGGAAGTGTGCATGGGCACGCTTCCGGCTCCATTAACTCTGGCTCCAATTCACTTATCATTGAAAAAAAAACCTCGCGCTTCTTACCTCTCTTGCCCCTCTCTCCGTAACTGCTGCCATCAGGTTTGCCATTTTGCTCTTAAAATATTTGTATTAATCTGCGCTACATGATCTTGGTGTTTTATTTGCTATTTTGTCCATAAATCAAGATATGAACATTAATAACAGACCAGTGAGGTTCCTTCCTCCCCCAAGGTCGCTTCCGCTAGTGTTAGCAACAGGTTTAATTGACAACGTTGCTAAGTGCCCGCTCCCTACTAAACCAATGTTGCCGATGGGAAGGGGCTTGTACCTTCAAGAGGCTCGCTTCAGATTGGCTCTTTGGTTAATATGATACTCACCTTCAGAATTCCAAAATATGGACCTCAGCTCCAAATTTGCTCCTATAACTGCTAGCCTCGACAAGCTTCATTTGACTGGAGCCAATGGGTGACATCCCACTTAGCCCACTTCTTTATACAGTCGATGCTCTAGTTCAAACCTTTTATTTTTGTACTACACAATTCTCTTGACATATATAGTTTGTGGTGCTGCAACACATCCAGGCTCCATGCTGGCTTACCGTACTTGAATGTCTCTTCCTGCTCTTGACCCCTGGTCCAATAAAGCCTATTCGCTTATTCTAAAATAATTATATGTTTTGCAGGTAAAAACATATACCAGTGAAATTCTGGCACTAGTATATGCTATGAATGTTCAAGTTTCTTTTTATTCTTACTATCGTTCACTATTTGTCAGAGTTTGCTTTCAAAAGTGTAAGAGTGTAAGTGTAAGAGCAGGTAGAAGATGACCTATAACCTTATTTGGAACTTCACATTTATATAACAAAATGCATCATAAAACTACTGTCAGAACAGAATTGAAGTCACTGAATCAGAACTTTCTTTATTTACCTGTCGAGTTGTATGTTTGAATGGTGAAACTCCTACAAAGCAACTTTTCTATCACTATATAGTGTTAAATAAAAGTTGCTATATATTATACTATACTGTACAGTAACAAAAGGCTTGTGTTAGCATGAGGGTGACAATTTGCCTGTGGCTTGAAGGAGAACCATGTGGACCATACGCCGTATATATATTTCCTTTATTAACAGGTTTCCAGTTGCCAAGATGAGTTGTATTTTCAGCTGTTTCTCTAGTGGCATGGATGTGTTTTTGCTCCTTATTAGAGGCGCTAACAGCTCTGCAGCTTTAGAGACAGATATTTATAACAAGTCAACAATACTATCAATGTAAATATGGCACAGTAGTAGCGCTCATTTCTCAAATCTCTTCAGCTAATGCCAGAATGGGGATACTTTAAGGGCTTGGAATACACTGACCTTTATCCACATATATGTTTCTGTCATCTAACTATGATGCATGTCATAGAAAGTGAAGGTGGGGACGTGTCCTGCCCAAAGACACAAAGACACAACCCCGAGCTGGGTTTGAAAAGCCGATATTTGGCTTGGTGGTTGTCAGACGCTCTAATCATTCAACCACTGCTAGTTTTTATCTAATCACAGTTCATTGTAGAGTCTAGAAACGTGTGTGTGAAGTAGGTATGCTCTAATATACATTTTTAGTGTTTAGCATTATTGAAATGAAATCAAACTTCCTTGGGTAAACGTTAATATGACATAAACAGTCAAATAAAAATGCTCTTTACAAAGGCAACAACAAGAGTTATCCCAGCAGTTCTGTCACACACACATACACACAAATAAACGCACACACAGCCTCACAAACTCACACACATTTCCACACACTGGGCTGACAGGAGGCAGATTGGTTGTTTCCCATGGAGACCTGATCCACCTGAGGCCTCCTGGTGACTGTGGAGTGGTGAGAGCGAGCAGGCGTGTCGGGCTTCCCATAGGACCTGTCCAGATAGTTACATGATGCTGTTACATCTATGTTTAGCTTCTGTCATTTTGTTTGTAAGGTTATGCTTTTTAGGACAGGACCGGCACTTTCATTTTTTACATATGCATGCCCTGTCACTTTTTGTTTCTCCTTAACAACCCCCTCCTACCGCAGTGTTATGAATATGTATAGCCTGTATCTACGCTGTGTTTGGAAGTTCTTGAAGAAAAAATCAGGACAGTGTAAAGATTTGTGCTAGGCAGCCGGCTTGGGAGGGTGATGACTCAACCTTGTTCTTAAACGTAACCTTAACCTAACCATAGACTGTATAAAGAAATTAACTAAGGAAGGAAGTCAGCTTCAGTCAAATGAAGCTCATTGAGGTTAGCAGTTATAGGGACAAATATTTCAAATTCCGACTGTGAGTATCATAGCAACCAAAGAGCTAATCTGGAGCGAGGATCTTGAAGGTAACGCCCCCTTCTGCCCACACCGCTGGTTTGGCAGGGAACGGTAGCTTAGTAACGCTGTCAATCAAACCTGTTGCTAACGCTAGTAGGAGCGACTGGGGAAAGAAGGCGGCTAAGTTTCTGTCATTGTTTGTTATATGTTCATATCTTGATTTACGGACACCATAGTGAAATACAAATACCAGTATACGTAGACCAGGTTAATACGAATGTAGGAGCCATATGGGTGATTTGGTTGCTATGGTGATGCATGAGGGGCAGGGTTCACTTGGGCAAAGGTGACATGCCGAGATATTCAAAGGCACTGGGTTTCCTGCTGTCTGAGAGGTGGAGAGGGGAGACCAACTGATTAAACCACCGGAAAATGTGCTACACGAGTCAGTCTATTTCTTACAAACAGCATCGCGTCAGATCAAGGTACTTGACCCGAACCTCCTCTCTAAGCGACAAAGGCTCAGGGTCGCTACAATGAATGTTTTAAGACCAAAATGCTAAGTCTGATAGCAGCAACTGCGAAGAGAGGGGCAACAGCTTTTCAATAGAAAGTGAACTGGAGCCAGAGTCAGTGGAGTCGGAAGCACGCCCATGCTCATTCCTATTTGGAATGTGCAGCTAGTAGATTATCTATGTCCATTTATATATATATATAGTCTATGACCCTTTACCTTATCCTGCTTTTTCTTAACCTCAACCTTAACCATAACTATAACCATAACTTGTTTCTTTAGATGAATCGCCCATTCCTAAACTTCCTCACTTTGAATCACAGCAGAACGTACTTCCAGAGTCTACTATCCTGCATTAACTCTGTATAAAGGTTCGTTATAACCAACCAAACCAACCCTTGCAGTATTTGAGCTTTGACTGGCAAAAAAAAAAAAAAAGAGAAAACAGTAATTTATTGAAGTTCGATGCTATGAACTTACAAGAAATATTTTGTTATAAGATTTGCAGTTCATTGCTTTTTGTTTTTTTTTTTTTTATACTCTCACAGATAATATTTTTAAATGTTTTTTTGTAGAAACCCACAACTCGTACACCCTGAGGCGTAACAACAGTTATGTCATTAAGGGCTGTATCTGTGCAGTGTGTAAGCTCAATTTAGCAGCAAGCCCCTAGATACTTGAGTGTAGTACGAGGAGAGACTTTTCAGAATGAGGTTATTTGTCAGAAAGTATGTAGAAAAATCACCAAAACACACTAGTAACTCCCTCTGCGGCTGTTTATCATGTGAACCATTATGTGGTTGCTGCTACATATTTTATTTATATTATGACTAATGATTGGGTGTAATGCGTATGCTTAGTTGAAGAATTAATAGCATGCAGTGTGTTGTCCTTTTTCTTATGTAGAACAGAATGCAGTTTTGTATAATCGTGCATCGCAATTATTTTGGCCATGATAATCGTGACATTAGTATCGTTCAGTATCGTCCCATGTCTAGTATGTTTGGGTGGTAGTGTGCGCCCCCAGTAATGTGCTCTCCCAGTCTGTCAGGAGAATCTGCTGACCAGCCACCTCCACAAGGACGAAGCTATAAACACACCGCTTTTGAACAACGACACACATGCACTGTCTACCAAGGAGCACGCAATGTCTGTCTTGTACTAAAAATGCCATTTGGATTGAAGACCTTTCTCAGTATAATATTCGTGTTATGATTACTGGAGCTTTGACAAACCAATAGAAAGAGAAGAAAATTGACTGCTATTACTTATATAACCCTCTTTGCCCACTCTTGCAAATGTCTTTTGGGATTCTGAGGCAAACCTATGAATTTATCCAGACCATTGCCTGGTTTAACAAGGGAAAAAATATTCAAGCGGTAATAATGGGGATATATTATGTGAAATGGACTTTTAAGAGCTTTTAACCATAGTGTTGTTGTAATTGTTTCCCTTTTTGTTTCTACATTCACCCTCTCAAAGATGTATATGCAGGGATTTGTGCATTTATGGATTTGTGCATTGTTCCTCAGGTGCCATAGACAGATCACTGTTTCTCAAACTGTGGTACAGGTCCTTCTAGTGGTATTTAAGGTGCTCTAGTTTATAGTGCTAATATTTGCTTAATTTAGAGGCAATTTTATTCACTTTTTGGTCCTCCGTTGGGCAATTTCTTGGTCAAAACTGCTGTGGCAATGATGTGGTCCAATTTTACACCTGAGTTAGCCCAGATTTAGACCTAAATAGTCTAGACCTGGTGGTACTCAGAAAGCCAAATTTATTCTTAGGTGGTACTTGGTGTGAAAAGTTTGAGAACATCTGCTATAAAGCCGACAAAAGTATAATGTGTGATCTTTAAGTAGCTGGTGAAGGTAATAGTAGAATAATAATTAACATATAAATTATCTTAAAAAGAATTTGGGATGGGCATCTATTTCTACTTGAGAAATATGATTTTGAATAAAAAATCTTTTTGATGCATTATAGTGCATTGCATTTTCACATTCCTATTTCTTGTATAATCCAATCAGTATAAATCGATTTCAAATCCTCCTTCCCGGAAGCAGCTGTATTGTTGACTGTGAGATCTGTATCAGGGTCTTAAGTGTCTTCCTGTTTGTCTGTCTCTATAGGCGACACAGCTGGCTCCTGTGGTGATCCCGGCATTCCCTCCCACGGCTCCCGGGAACAAACAGATTTCCGGATCCGCTCCAAGGTTTTCTTCAGCTGTGGTGAGGGCTACGAGCTGATCGGATCGGCAGAGAGGATGTGCTTTCCCAATGGCACGTGGTCGGGAACGCAGCCCTTCTGTAAACGTATGCCGACACACTTGTTTGTACATAATCAACCTTAGCCTACAGCCTTGACTGTGGCCTAGTTGTGTACAGAGCTATAGAGGGTGCTTTAAACTAAGTGCTATGAGGAGAATAGACTCATTGAGATGCGTAACACAGTCTCCTTCTCTCCAGCTGTCCAGTGCGGTAACCCTGGCACTCCCAGTAATGGCCGAGTCTATCGCCTGGATGGGACAACATTTTCAAATTCTGTCATCTACTCCTGTATGGACGGATATATACTCACCGGCGCCACCACCAGGCTGTGCCAAGCCAATGGTACATGGTCAGGACTTCAGCCCAACTGTACCAGTAAGCATAATTATGTGTTTTAATAATGTTTTTGGACTTAATAGTCTTTATAGTTTACAGTTAATATAGAAAACTCTTGAACTTGAAGATATTAGTTTTATTTTTTAACACTTTGGCTATATATACCCTTGGCACAGAGCTTTTGAGTTGATACCAAGAGATCTCATTTACATTTCTATATGGTGGATTATACCAAACATAATCTCTGGGTAGTGACAAAATCTTCTAGCAATAGGCAATTATATTCCAGGGGCTTACAATGAGCACATTCAATTTAAAGAGTGTATCTGCAGCGTGGCACATATTATAACGGACTGGACAGTGGTCGGTATTACCTCAAGAATTTGTCATAAGACTGACCACAAATGCCTATTTACAAAATTATCCCTTCATCTGATGTAGGTAAACCTCCTTGCCAAAGCTTGATCTCATTAGATGTCAGAAACTAAGCAAGGCTGGGCCTGGCTAGTATTTGGATGGGAAACCGCTGGAAATATCAGATGACAGACACTTCACCTACATTGCCTGGTATAAAAGTGGTATGTGAGTGTTGGTGGTGGTTGAACGGGCTAATAGTGTATATTGGCAGCCTTGCTTCCATCAGTCTACCCCAGGGCAGTTGTGTCTAAAATACCAGTGATTATTGCATGTGGTTGTAAAGAGACTTAGCAACCCTGTGACTTTGAAAAGTGCTATCTAAGACAAATACTTATTATTAACATTACCAAGAATTCTGATCTAATGGAAATAAGCAAGCGACTCTCCACTAACAAAATGACTACTTTCCAATATCAAATACACAACAAGTCATTTTTTGTTACATGAATATAATGTAGCAAGCTCACATTTAATGAGAGAACTGGATGGGAAAGTCTGAGTTTCCAGAGTGCCCTTTGAGTGAACTACCACAAAGTTCAAGCAGAGACTCAAATCTACTCTAAAATCAGTCTTTGGCCTGCGTGCACTATTGACTGTATACAGTAGTCATCCTAAATTCATTCTGTGATGTCAAGTCCGCAGCCCATAAACGGTATAGAACTCCTGATGTGTGATTATAGGTTTCCTTCCTGTCTTTTGCAACTCTACTTTATGCCCTGAGTTTAAATTATTCACGACAGTGTAGGCTGTAAGTAATGGAATCAGCCTCAAATCTTCATGCTCCGCTACTGACTTTATAGAGTGACATGAATAACCTTGATTGTTGTTTACTTTAGCTAATTTGCTTTCTGAACTTGGTAGCAGAATCCCATGGCGTAAATAACCATAAAATAAAACAAGTCCCAAATGAAATGTCACTGTGAGTTGTACAAATGTTAATGTAATGCTGAACAGATCTCAAAATGTGCACAGCATTTTCTGGAGCCCACATGTCTCCGCATGGTGTTTACTGGCTGTAATTGACAAGAAACAAAATGAGTTTTAAACATAATTGTTGTGGGTTTGAACTTTGTATCTGTTTTTTACAGTGTGATAGACAGGAATCATTTCTCTGTTCTTGATTTACTTAAAGGTATTGTTAAAAAGTTATCTGAAAATATATAACTAAATAATAATAACAACAACAACAATAATAAATTATCTTTTTTGATCTATTTAATAGTCTCCATACTAATATAACAATTGAATTTTGCAGTGTATAACATGTTTTTTCTATCTGCTATTTTACTTCTTGCTTTACTGAACTAATACT
Organism: Periophthalmus modestus; assembly: GCA_019594935.1. NCBI lineage: Eukaryota > Metazoa > Chordata > Actinopteri > Gobiiformes > Gobiidae > Periophthalmus > Periophthalmus modestus. Next base: position 23,381,268 of record JAIEZT010001318.1, read on the forward strand.
ACCTGTAGTCCACACTTTAAATACTTTCCCATCCAAACAAACTAACCACTATAATGAGCACAGATAAGAAATGCTGAGAACCTGCTGAGAACCTAAACTTCCTTCCATACAACCTTAATTAAAAGCTGATGAAAACCTCTGAGTGAAAGGAAACAGTTTATTCCATAGATTACATTACATATATTAACCGCCATGACAGTGTCTGGGGTGGCTTTAAGAGCCTTTAAACTGCCTATTAGAGTATGAAGGACAGGGCTGTATAAGTACAGTCCAGGGAATCCTAATGTTCCCTAAAAGAGTCCCGGGACAATGGCCTCCACGGCTGTTGTTTCATGCATGACTGAAGCCAGGAAAGCACATGGTGATAACAGCCTCTGCCACTTTGGATAATTACAGGGTTCATATACAGTGTAATTTCGATTGTATTGCTCTATATGCTGAACTCTGATTCAAGCTGCAAGTATAGAATGTTTCATATAAGAAACCATTACGCGTCCATTGGGTTAAAAATAAGGTTACTTATAGTACTCAAAATGCCCCTTGCTGCTTCCATTTAAATGTAATTGATCAAGTTTCCTCAGTGAGAGGCATGTATTCACTTTAATGACATTACTAGAAAATGTCTACAATGATTGAAGAAATACCAACTGCATTCACTGTTACCAAGAGAACGTTAATAAGACATTTCTATTTAAAATGCATAACTTTATTTATATTGTCTTTTTAGTGATAAACTGCGGTGATCCCGGTATTCCCGCTAATGGGCTTCGTTATGGAGAAGACTTTACCATTGGTCAGAACATCACCTTCCAGTGCCAGCCCGGGTACAGGATGGAGGAGGATGGGTCACCTGTGAGGGCATGCACCCAGAACGGCACGTGGAGCGGGAACATGCCCATGTGCTCAGGTAAGACCTGGTTTTCCTAATGAATAAATGTCATCATATTAACTAAATAGTAAGTAGAAGAAGAAATACTTGTGGTGGTGGCCAACATGTAAAAAGAAATGTACTGTATATCATATTGAAATCATGATTGAGATTTGATCATAAGCTTTGTACAATTACTAAGATGTTTGTTTGTTCTAAAAGTTCTCTCTTCACTGTGACTGGTAAAATCTGCATGATACTCACTCAGATCAGCCAAAGTCGACCAAAAGGAAGAGTGGGAGGTTTAAGGTAGATGTGTGTGTGTGTTTAGCGCTGCATTAAACATAAAAGCCCTGAATCATAATATAAGATCTTTCCATCTCGACAGATCGACACAGGGTCACACACAAAATATTTCATGTTCAAAGGTGCACTGTGTAACTCATCTGGTGTCTCCATGGCGGTGTTATCGCTTTGAAATGTTTCACTGTATGGCATTAAACTTGTTCACCTCCATGGAGACCAGCAGTTGGCACCTCTAGGCCAAAATACAGGTCAGATTTGTGGTGAAGTCTCTGTGCTCACACTACAAATGCAATAAAGCACCTCCTGTTGTAATAGAGTTATTTACAGTGTTATTCATCTCTCCAAAGTGACTTCTACCACTCTGTTGTCCAAACATCTGCCTAAGTTTACGATGTGTGTCTGAGGGTGTGTGTTTAATCCCTGTTCCAGCGGTGACCTGTCCCTCCCCTCCTGCGATCAGTAATGGCGTCCTCCAGGGCAGTGACTTTGAGTGGGGCAGCAGTGTGAGTTACAGCTGCTCACCGGGATACGAGCTCTCATTCCCCGCGGTCCTGACCTGTGTGGCCAATGGTTCCTGGAGCGGCATGCTGCCACAGTGTTTACGTAAGCTCCAACAAACCTGTGACATGTGCTGCAATACACATACAACATGGGGCTATTAGTCTGCCAGCAGGGGAAAAGACTACACCTACTACTACGGTGTGGATGTAGCAGCAGAGGTGGAACAATTTGCTCTAATTTCTAAGCCTTTTTATTTGACTATTTCATGACAATATAGAAATACAACAGTAGTGTCATTGCATCTTGTCAAACAACCTTGAATGAGAATAGCTTTGCATTTACTTTTAGCTGAATATTTTGCTATGTTTTACTTCACAAGGATTTCCATAGTATCTGTAGTATTTGTAAAGTTTGTAGCCTACCAATAAAACACTGTGAAAATGAACAAAGCAAAACAAAAACACTCACTTTTAAAAAATTCAAAATCACCACTTTCTAAAAAATTCAAAATCAGAAGATATAGTCTGCGACCCACTTATGACATATATTACAACCGTCCACATCAGTCCCATTAGTTTTCTGACAGTTCCCAAAACCCCAGCGGCAAACTCAATCTGCGTCGCCCTTGACCACGAGCCTTTCACGCAGTTAGCATTTCAGACTCAAGTGAGACTGTCTGTTTGCAGCAAAGTTTTGTGGCGACCCAGGGACCCTCGTCGGAGGATTCAGGGAGGGCCGGAGTTTCATCTATCAGTCAGAAGTGTCCTTCACATGTGCCCCTCCCCTTATTCTCGTCGGCACGGCGACCAGGCTGTGTGAAAGCGACGGGACCTGGAGCGGAACTCAACCTCGCTGCATTGGTAAGTGTAAATAGTTCTTTTTATTCCATTCTGAAGAGGCAAGGACAGCACACTACTCTTTGGTCCAATTAGTCACAAAGTTGAATATGTTTAATTTTGTGCCTGCGGAGGTTATGTTTTCAATCTTCCAGCTTCCAGACAGCTTATTATTTGGTGCAAGTTTTTGAAAGCTGTTCACTGTTACAACTGACCATTTCTACTTGTACCATTTCTACTCTTGTAGCTTGCAGTACATCCAGCATTCTTGTTACTTTAGATAAAGGAAGTAGTTTGCTCCAGGAAGGGCATCTGACCTATAACATAATCTGAATCATCTAGATGATTTGTTGTGGTACCAGAAGCAAACAACTACTAGACATTTGTTAAACCTACTAAATTTAGTTTCAAAGATTAAAGATTTCACCTGATAAGTCTCCATGGAGATGTTATTGCTTGGCGTAGAATTTTCCACAGAATTGCATGGGGGGCTGTGAGAATGCAGGATAGACCCATAATAGATAATAAATGCCACTCTGGGAAACATCCAAGTCAAAGCAATAACAACTTTATGGTAACACAGAAAAGTTATATAGTGTAACTTGAATAACGTACTTCTTTTAATGAATGGTTGTGAAGTTACTGCACATTCTCCTCGTCAATGAACTCTCTAAGTTGTTTGGTGTGTACCGAGGCTTTTAACCTTCACCAAAAATTGATTTAAGGTTTTACTGATGGTCTTTTAATAGTCCCTGATGATCTTCATCAATCATGCATTCCCACATGAGCGGTCAGGTTTTCCTCAGGCAGGTCTCTCTCTTCAAACAGTTCAACAGACAGTGATGGCCATTCCTCTCAGTCCTCTGCCATATAACCCAAAGATACATCTGCTGCTGTGCATTTGAGTATAGTATGTTTAATTAGTAATGCAAGTTTATGTATACAGCTTAACACTGAAAGCCAACTCCAGCATCAAAAGACAATAAAATGTACCGTTGCATAATCGTTATTTTAAGATACGCTTTAAGGTTCTTCTGTCTTTGATGCACATCTTGTCTCTGCTGCAGTCTTTATTTTGCTCATTAAAAAGCAGCTTTTAGTACTCCATTAATCAGTGTGATTGGGATTAACTAAAATGTTTTGCGTTTGAAGTACAGCAATTACTCAAACTTTAAGCCTTTTTAAACAAACATAAACAGTAGCCTTTTAAAAGTTGGGATGGGTATTGATGTGTTTTATGATAATGTCCATCCAGGAAATGACTGTATCTCTAAAACGTTTTTTAACAGTTTTAGTCGTAAGTGGTTTTGTACAACTATTAATGCAGTTAGCTTATCACTCAATTTCATTACCGTCAATCAGAGCTAGTTACCGCACCACTGACACAACTCGGGTGTTTTGAAAGTAGTTTGAGAATTACCATTATTATCTCCCACTGTCTACTTAAACGTTTTTATCTCCATGGAGAACCATATCGCTGATTAAAACGCAGATATTTTTGGGACAAAGTATAGGGCGGAGTTTTGTCATTTTCTCCAAATTATCTGATCAGTCACATTTTTGCAGTACCATCATTGGACTTAAGCTTTATGTATATATTTTTACGCATATTTCGGTAGCTGGTTGGACTAAACAAAATATCGGCCACTGCTGGAGATTTAAGGTCGATATCGGATGCGCTATCTCCAGGTCGTAGTGTGTCATCAATATAATCATTTCCGTTGTGACTTTACACATGCCTATTATTGTATGTTCCCGTGTCAATCCCGTGACGCATTGGATCATATATTTCATAGATTTACAGGATTCTGCTCATCTCCCTGACCAAGTTCACCTTTGGCCGCAGTATATAGATTACGTCTGTACCAATCCATAGCTCTCTATCTACAGATTAAAGGAGCAAATGAAAGGAGATATTCAGCCCACATGGTGAATGCTCCCAGTGGATCTGTCCAGCAGCGGCATGTGATGTTTAGAGCACCACTTTACATGTCTGATGCAGAGCAGGTGCTTAGACATCAAGGCTAGCAGTGAATGGGAATACACCACGTGCTCTATAACACGGACAACCTCTTTTATACCGGTATAATGGATTAAGTGGAGATGTAAGCCACCTCTTTTGTAGCTACCTTAAAGAACAAAACTAAAAATAGACTGATTTCGAAGTAGGTCTTGAGTAAGCCTAAGAGTGGAGGGTGTTATTGGCCGTTTTGGGAATGGCTTGGTCCTATATGTGAAAGTGATTTATTAGTGTATGATTGTGGCTGTTTGTGCCTCGCGATGTACACAATGGCTTTTGAGCAAGAGCAGGGCACACTTTAAATAAGTCGGACGAGGGATTTGCAGATTGGAAAGAAGAGGAGCAGAAAAGGCGACGGATACAGTAAAAGATGTAAAAGAATCGAGGTTAGGGAGGGACGTAAAAAGGGGAGAGGAAGAGGGAGAGAGCTGTATTGAATAGGGCTCTGCGTCAGGATGTGCTCTACATGCTGATGACACACACAAAACACACAAGAAAAAGCGCTCCTCCGGCTTCGTTTTACTGTGAAGCGCTACTGCCCCCTGCAGGTGAGCGCGTGCATATGAGAACTTCTGTTACCATGACAACACACAGGAAAGGATGGGTGGCAGAGGAGTTGGTGTAAGGCTTTAATTGTTCAACTTTTTTTTGCTCTTTTTTGTGTGTTTTAGAGCCGACCAAGACGAGCTGTGATAATCCCGGGACACCACGCTATGGGTCATTAAATCGTACATTTGGATTCAAGGTAAAGTCAAATAGTATAAATGTAAGTACTAGGAATAGGTTGTGCTCATGTTACATCACAACATATCTATAGTTTTAAATTGCGCTGGAGAACAAGTCAGACTTCTATGGTGGAATTTGTTGATTTGTTGACCTGTTTTTTTGGTAATATCTTTTTAATTACTGGGTCTATTCACATAAAGTGTAAACTGGCACAAAGTTTAACATCTTTTCTGTCAGTATAGATTAACAACAGTGATATTGTAATCGTAATAGCTTCAGAAAATGGGGCATTATTCAACTGCAAAGACGTGATTGTTGCCAGTTGAATGGACTTTAAGTCATAGATTAAAGCACATGTGTCAAACTCAAGGCCCGTGGGCAAAATGCAGCCCGCCATGTCATTTTATGTGGCCCGCAACAATTAAATTAAAAGGTGTAACTGTCTTAAAATATCAGTTTATCAGGAGATATGCAGTTACACAGACATTTTTTTCATATCTTTGCATCCATATGCAATATTTGTAACTTGAATAAGTAATAAATATAGAAACGGTTAATTAACAAGATTAAAAAGTAGTTGCATTTATTTTACATTACATTTAGTTAGATTTATCTGGCCCTTTGGGAGCAACCATTTTGTTGATGTGGCCCTCAGTAAAAATGAGTTTGATACCCCTGGATTAAAGTGGCAAGTTTGTGGAGCCAATTCATAACAAGTAATAAGGTTCAAAATGTTTAGTAAGTTAAGTTAAGTTTGGATAGTTCTTAGTTATACAGGCCCCTATACGTCCTCCATTTGAAACTACAACACCACCGCAACGGAAAAAATAGATGTCCAGTGAAATCCATTTTGTCTATGTTATTTGTAGATGTTTTTCTATCACAACGTGGGTACCAGCTATACAACGCAAGCAACATATAATCATAATAATGCGAGGGTTAACTTGAGGTGAGCTAGGTTTTGCGCAAGGGGAGCTGAAAAACTGTAAATGACACTTGAAACCCCACTTCACTGAAAAGATGTTGAAATACAGTATTTTCAGACTAAAGAAATGTCACCAGGTGGCTCATTACTTTCTTGGTTTTGACACTTTTAAGGAAAAATTTATCAACCTGCCAGCAGCGGTGCGGTGTCTGTCAGGAGGTTGTGCATACATTACTATCATCGCCTCTCTTTCTTAGTTTGTTGTGGGTAGAAGCCAGGGCCTAATCCTCTGTTTTATTTGTATTATGTATATATAGGGATCAAAATAGGACTGTGTTTTAGAGGCTGTAGAATTATAAAGTAAGAAAGTTTTTTATTTCTCTTTTACCCAGTGTATTGTATTAATAATGAGAAATTACCTCCACATCAGTATTAAATGTATTGATTATGTACTGAATTAAAATGTACAGGTCTTCATTAGGGCAGTCTATAGACCCAGGGAGCAGTATTTGGATGTGAAATTGAACTAATACTCTACAAGGGAAAAAACTATGAAGAGACATTTCTAGCATGCATGGCTAGAGTTAGAATCTTTCGTAAATCCAGATGGTAACTCAAATAAATAAATGATAGATAAAAAGTGCCATTTACTAGTATTATAATTTACTTAAGTGCTGTTTTGCAGTTCCCAGATTTGTCCCTATGTAACGTACCTCCTTACACCCTTATCACTGAGTTGTCTCATGTGCCCTCAGGTGGGGAGTGTGGTGTCGTTCCAGTGCCAGCCAGGCCACTTGATACAGGGCTCCTCCTCTCGTACCTGCCAGCCTGATCTCACTTGGAGTGGGACACAACCAGAATGCATACGTATGTACAACTAAACGTGGGCCATTTCTAATAAATTTTGAATTATTAACTAACATCTATCACCCTTAGCCTTAACCTTTTCCTCATTCAAGTTGTCTTTTTTATGTGAGCCATTTTAAACATTTCACAAGAGATTCACATTACATTCACAATGCAGTTAAGTTTTTTTTTTGTGTTTTTTTTTCTTTATCAAATTCAGTATGTTTTATTCAATTTGAAAACTTTTAATACATGATCTCATTAATATTGAAGTCTAAAACCTAGCAGCACCAGAACTGAAACAGGTAAAAAGCTTTTGGTTACTTTGCAACTTCGCCAGAAATGGAATATATTTCAAGGACAAGCAAAACTAGATACATTGGTGCCACTAATGCACTTTAATAGTCTGGTGGCAAACATTTATACTCACACCTGCATCTGTTTTTAATGTTTTAAATGGACCTATGTAGCTTTTTTTTGTGTTTTTTTATCTTAAAGAGGGCAGCCATGAAAAGAGAGTCTGAGTGCTTTCATTGGGCTCTCCCTGTTTAGATAAAGACAAATAAATAAAACTGACATGAATTATTTAAAGCAATATCATAAGTATAACATCAAATACATAAATCAAAACTTATTGTGAAACTAAAATGTTAACTAGAGTTTACATGCTTCACTCAGTGTTATTGTGGGTTATATTACAGCAAACAAGACATACACAAAAAATACATAAAAAACAATACAATATAATAATAAAAAAAAAATAATAAATGAACAAAAAAATAAATACTACTACTACTACTAATAATAATAATAATAATAATAATGATATAATAATAATAATAATAATAATAATAATAATAATAATAATAATAATAATAATAATATAATAATAATAATAATAATATAATAATAATATATATTTTTAAAAATTAATTTACGCTAGGTAGAGTTGTTTTTGTGTTCTCCATGCACTGTAACATTTTATATGTATATACTATCATGTCTTTAGCTCACGCCTGTAAACAGCCCGAGAGCCCACTGCATGTGGACGTAGTGGGGATGGACTTGCCCGGCTTTGGCTACACCCTGGTCTACAGCTGTCAGCCCGGCTACTTCCTGGCTGGAGGTTCGGAGCATCGAGTGTGCAAAAGTGATGGCACATGGACCGGAAAGATGCCAATATGTCGAGGTAAAATGGTTAAACCTCTCATCTACATCATCCAGATTTAATTCTGATCTTATTTCGGCCCAAGTCCAGAAGGTACAAGTCTCATGCCCAAGGACACTTTGTCAGCAAACACACTCAGAGACATATTGGCCATCTGGAGAGGGCTGACTCTTCCTGGGGAGCTACTTGGCTGCACAAAACAAGACAAAAGGATTATCGTTTAGTCCAAGTTGTTTTAATTATTAATTTTTGGGAAGTAGAAATCCATATCCACACAAGCTGCTAGAAAACTAAATAACTGTATTTAAATATGGTGTGTCTGAAATACATAAATCTCAAATTTTTGGTGATATTTTTTGCAAGAAATTTGAACATTAAATAGATTAAAGGTTGATTTAGATATTTGAGAACAAAACATTTCAAGTTCATGTTGTATTTGACATTTACTCATTTGTGTCCATTTCTACCAAAGCAGGATTTGGCAAATAAAAATGATTTTTCCTAGTTAACATAGTAAAGTATTTTTAACATTTAGCAGTTTTGAGTATAAATCCTTTCATGGATATATTTGCATTTGTATTTATTTATTAAAGAGACAATGCATATTAAAAACAACGTAATGCAAACATGAACCTGCAAATATTCCATTCCATCAATCTCCATCCTTAGTCCTCTGCTGGGTCAAGACTAGCTACATAACCCTCGTAATACATAAAACATGCCAAAAATTTGAATAACAGCTTCCACACTCTACAAAATGAGTTTTAAATGTACAGATCAGTCTATATCGATAAGATTAAGCTACACAGATTTCAGTTTTACAAGCTGCGGGTGACCCAGTTATGTGGAACAGATGTTTAACCCTTAGCTATCCATGCTAACCAGAGTCCAACGAAAGATATTAACATTGTCATAAAATTCAACAACAAGCCTCCCAATTTGTTGTAAGACTTTGCTGTCACTGGTGAACTGAAATGCTTAAAACTAATTGAGGTTACCTAATTTTTTTTTTTTATTATTATCATTTCTGATAATCATATTTAAACTTCAAAGCAGATTAGTCCTGGAGTCATTTTGACATTTGTGTGGAGGAGGAGCAGGTGCACAAGAGCGTTATGATCTCGTTTCTTCTGTGCAAGCGCCAGGCAATCAGTCTCCTCCACTGACATTGAAACATCTCAAAAAGTATCACGCTAACACAAAGCTAGTTTCACACGTATCTTTGCCAGTCCTTTTCAGCCAAAAGTGTGGGAGGCATAAAGATTTCGAGTTAGATAAATAGCACGCAAGAAACCAAACATTATCTGGATGCGTTTTAAAATGCACCCTAGAGTGTAAATGCAAATGAAGTCCCGCTTTGACTATAAGTTTGTATCTATTTGAGTTTGAAAAGTTTGCGAAAGACAAAACCACCTGAGTAGAAGGAAAAAGTGCACAGGTCTGATATTTTCCTCAAGGCTGGTGCCCTTGTGCCCTGGAAGTAGCCTTTAAAATCCGAGCACTCCCTGATCCAATTTGAGATTCTAGGACAAATGCTCTTTTTCTTGCTTGCTTTTACTTATTGGCAACAATGGCTGCACCTCCAAGCAATGCCAGATGCTCTACTGAAAGCCTAAACAGTTGAAAGATTACTTTTAAAAGTAGTTTATATGCCACCTGGTTGGTCAGTTAATATATTTGCATTGCTTTGCTAAAAACGGGATCATTTTAGGTTAACCCATTGTGTATTAACGCCAATTAGACACAGCATTATCTTCACCACTCAAACCTTTATTAGTAAATTTAGAGATTATATATCTGTTTTGCCACTTTTTGTATAGGATATATAATAGGCTTATCCTTAAATGGATGTCCCCAACTAGAAAATGAACAGGAATAAGAGATTAAGCAGTAATTCTGATCTATCTGATGTGGTGAGTGGGTGTGGATACTATGCAACCATAACTTAGCATTATTATGGCAACATTATACCATATAGTTAATACTGTGTGCCTCATTGTACATTTGACTCAAATTATCAACTAATGTATGTGTTTGCAGCTGGAGAGAAGAAGAAGCCAGTGAAGCCGGCCACTGGGACTCCCAGCCCCAAACTAAACGGTCAGTTTTGTTAAAGTCCGTTTTATCAGAGCCAAACAGTTTAGAGATGTCTTTGTTTTCATGTCCAATGTGTTTTGTGATCTTGTTTATATCTTGTTCAGAATTTTTCCCTTGTTCTAGTCCACTCCCTCTTGAATCAGACTGCAGTTCCTTCAATTTGTTGTACTAAACTGCACTCCTGAGTTCATTTAAATAATTTATTTCTCTTTGCTCATAATAGTAAATTATGCACTGAGAAGTTCAAACAAGGCTTTGTTGTGTTTTTGGCTCTGTTCTCTATAAGTAGCTTGAGTGCTGCAGATTTAAGATTATTTGAAAATACACAACACACAACTTCCTAAAGATCATAAAACAGTTCCCTAACTATATTGTCTCAAAGCCACACAAATATCTAAGGTTGTGTCTTGTTTTATTAATTTATTTTTTGTGATTGATATTTTATTAGATTTTTAGTATTCATGGATGAAAGAGTTTATTTGGCATACAGTATATACCATATTTTCTGGACTATAAGTTGCACTTTTTTCATATTTTGGGGCGAGGGTGCGACTTATACTCAGATGCGACTGAAATCGTTAAAATATATAATTTCACATCTTCGTTACTGTCACACTGACAATCGCGCGAGGGCACTCTAGACTTGTGTACTAGTATGACAGCTGCATGGAAGTGGCCCTTCATCTACTTCCGGAGTTGACCAGGTTCAGAAGCGGCTCCTAGGATGAAGAATTCAATAGATTTAGTGATTGGAGCGAGATCGAGACTAAACTTGTTAGCTTGTTTTTTATGCTTTAGTTATCTGATAAACTGTTATTATTTTACGTTAACATACCAGACATGTATTCAGTTCGTGTCTGTGCTTCATGTAGCTGAATTAATATATGTGTTGTGTTAGCATGCTGTACTGCTATTCAGCCTGTTATTCTCTATTTTTTATTGTTATTATTGTAACTTAGTTTTAAAGATAAAATGCCTGTTCTTGACCTGGGATTTTGTAAAATAAATTTCCCCTACAAATGCGCTTATAGTCCAGTGCGACTTATCCTTATAATGCTTATACTTATAATGCTGGTGAGACTGATACCCCGGAGCGACGTATAGTCCAGAAAATATGGACCTATAACCCTCCCCCCAACCCACCCCAAGTCAAGAGAGATTAGAGGTGCATATATTCACATAATTTTATCTTATTAAGATTTTGAAATGATTGTTAGATCCTCCCAAAACGGTGTATTTTCAAGTTTGGCTATGTGGATTTGTCAGGCCCACTGCTCTAATGATGTAATATCCATGAAATCCAAAATCCATGCTACAAGGCGCTTTGCTGCGCTTAAGCCAGCCAGGAATATGCGTCTTTCCATAAACGTTAGACATGGAGGTATCATTCAATGAAAAGATTTCTGGCAAGCGTGATATTTGTTATTATAATATTTGAGAGATAGTTTTTGCAATATTCCCAAACTAAATGAATAAATGATCCTACTGCATTGCGATCACAGAGTGTGCAGTTGGGTGGAGGAAGTTCTCCTACTTTGAATAACGTGCAGGGGGTAAAATAAGTTCTATGAATAATATTTAAATGAAATGGGGTTGCGGGATGAAAGCTGTATATGTGTTTCCCAGTTCACTTTGGAACAGTCACTGCTTGACGACTTGCATGAACTGATTTTGAGCTGTCTGTAGAAAAGAATAGATACACTCCTTTTTGGGTTATATGTAAGTTAATGAGCTGGGTGAGCAATAGGAGCGGTCTCCCATGACACACCATATGTGCGCATAGCCGCTCCTAATGGAAGGGTAAAAGAAAAATTATGTTCTAGATAGGTTATATTTTTTCTGCAAATCTTTGAAACCAGACGACCAGAGGCCAGACGAGTTGCATATATCACCCAGGGTATGTACATTTCTACTCCAAGGAGGGAATAAGATGAGACAATCTCCTGTTTTAAGACGGTAGTTTTGAAATATTGGGGAATGCAAAAAACATTTATTATTAAGTTTACAGTTCATGTTCAAGTTGTTCCAAACTCAGATTATTTCAGTTACTATGGATCCATATTTTGTGGAGATATGTTGCGTTATATAAAGTCTTGGGGTAATATTATGTTTTCCTCTGACGGTGGATAGGGCAGGATTCAACCATTGAGATAAAGGCTGAAGGACAAAAGACCAATGATATGAAATTCGGGACCTCAAAACTTCCTTCACGCTTCTGTAATACAGATAATTTAACCCTGGGTTTCTTTTTCTTCCAGATAAATGTAGATATGGATAGATGCAACTTCTCCTAATATTCTTTAGCGGGGAAGAGAGGAATCATTGAACATATAGTTGACTCGAGGCAGAATATTTATTTTAATAGCTTAGATGTACGTAGTGAATAGTGGAAGAGGGCACCACCTAGAACACTGTGAACTTATATTTAACAATTTCTGTAACTCATGGATAGACATCAACTTCAAGATTTTTAAAGTTACGTCCCATTTGTATCTGGTATGTAAATGTCCTGAGTTGAATTTAGTGGGAGAAGAGCAGATTTGCCCGAGTTCACTTTATACCGGAGATCAGACTGAAGGCAGTGAATAGACTGAGGAGGTGAGGGAGGGATTGAGAGACATCGTCTCTCTAAAGTAATACTTCATTCACATAAAGAGATATAAAAAGTGAAGGGTTAGAGATGGTGATGGGTTTCTAACACCCTGACTGATGCACTGCCGGCGCAACAGGTTTCAGGCTTAGTGTGAACAGCAAAGGTGACAAAGGGCATCCTTGACATGAGCCATCAGCTACATTAAAAGGTTTAGAGAAGGTATTTCCTATGAGAACCACTGCTGTTGGATTTGTATTCAAAACTTTGATCATTGAGATAAACTGAGATCCAAAACCAATATGATGTTGATCAGACCATAGGAAGTTCCACTCAAGGCAGTCAAAGGCCATCTCTGCATCCAGTGCCAAACAGCAGAGTTAGGGCTGTGAGGGTGTTCGATAATATGTACAAGGCGTTGCACTTTGTCAGATGCGAGTTCTGATGAACCTTGTCTGGTCTATGTAGATGAGACTAGTCACAAGAGGTTCCAGTCTGGAGGCTAAACCCTGAAGTCTGCATTTAGCAGAGAGAACATGCTATAGCTTGAACATTCCATTGGGTCCTTGTCTTTTTTTTTTTTTTTAAAGTAAAGAAAAGTAATTGCACATATATTCACGTTAAATGACTCCTTAGTTATTGATGAATGGATCATCTCAAGGAGCAATGGTCCTATTTGCAACCAAAGTGTCAGATAAAACTCTGGAGGTAGGCCATCCAATCCAGGTGACTTAACTAAATTCACTGATTTGAGGGAGAGTGAGAGTGAGATAGGGGACTCTAGACTGGAGCGTTCCTATTCTGTGAGGCTGGGAAGGTGCAAAGGATTTAGATAATTGGAGTTTGCTTGCTCATTAAAAATAACTTCTGATGTGTATAATGAGCTGTAGAAGTCAGCAAAGTCATAATTTCTTTGTCATGGCTGAGAACCATTTAAATAAAAATATTGTACGATGCATTAGAAAATCTGCTCTTTTTGCAAGCAAACTCTAAGTAACTCTTTCCTGAGCGTTAGGTCAGGAGAGGTTTTGGGTATAAAAAATTGATCCACTACGGCAATGTCTTTTTCTAACATTTGGATCAAGTCTGGATTTATTTAGGTTGGAAACAAAGCTGATTGTTTTCCCTTTGATTCTGCATTTTAGTGCCTCCCAGGATATTGTAGG